>JAVYIG010015675.1:0-34766 GCA_035222895.1 Strongylocentrotus droebachiensis | reverse complement strand
CACTGGTCTAGCTGAGAGGTTTTTTCGTACGAAAAACTGCCACGGATTCATGGTCGATAATAAAAAAAACAACGACTAAAGCTAGACCAGTGATTATAGGCGGTGAGCCGCTTCGCGACTCACGGTTCGTAGTCTCGCCGTATCAGACGTTCTGCTTAGGGTTAGTCTAGCAGCAAAGAAAAAAGCTCGGCACTCCGCCTAGATTATAGGCTAGATCGAGGCGGGTATAATAGTGTTACAGTTCGTAGTATTTAGTATTTGTAAGACTGGGGTGGTATTCTGAACATTGTTGTAAGTTTTGTGTTATCTTTTGTTGTATCTTCCAGAGATAACACAGCGCTAATATTGTTGTAAGTTGGTATTCTGAACATCATTTTATCCCTGTGTTATCTCTTGAAGGACCGCCTCTATCTTATCTTTGACCACTGTTGACACGCCCATTTGTATGAACCCTACCGATCAAAATCTGTTTTATAGGAACACTTTATGCCATATATCTGAAGATGCGCCTAGCGCATATATCTTTGGCGTAATTAGTTATTTGAGCGCTTGTTACGCGCGTCATCATTATGCGCTGTTGAATGTGGGTCATGAAGACAATCACGCTTTCACTATATTGGTTAAGATGAGAGCATTAAAATCGTCATATCCTAGCATATAATTTCTAAGAAAGTTCTCATCTGTGATGTTTCCGGTCAACACACAATCTTCTTCTGACTCGTCTATTGGCACGAAGTTGGTTCTGGGCAAAAAATATTGCCGCCATTATATCACCACGAAAGATACAACAACCCCCTACCTGTTGTAAATATTGTTGTAAATACCCTGCAAGATAAGATAAGATAAAAGATACAACAACTTTCAGAATACCAATTATCTCGACATAATTATCTCTCGTGCGCATATGCAAAAAATGATTAAACGCCACTGTATTAATAATACGCACAATGACAAGCGCACAAAGTATGAGCGCAGGCGCGGCCAAATAGATGAGAGAAAAGATACAACAAAAGATAACACAAAACTTACAACAATGTTCAGAATACCAACTTTATCTTATCTCCAAAGATACAACAATATTAGAGATAACACAGGGTTCAGAATACCGCCCCGGGTCTGTATCATTTAATCATACTTTATCACTTCTCAAATTGGAAAATTCTGGCATTTTACTCTCTGAAAATCAAGTAGGTACAATTCACACCAAAAAAGAAAACAGATGTGCATGCATGGCGCGGGACGGAGATTTCTCAGATAGCCCGACTTGGCCTGTCAATTCGTTAAAATATTGGTTTTGATACGTCTTGTCGCAAGCGGGGGGGGGGGGGGGATGCACGCCCCGCAGCCCCCCCCCCCCCCCCCCCCCCTCTAGTTACGGGCCTCAGGCTTTTTTGCCTTTTTACGGCGTGGGCTGAAAATGAACTAATAGGAGTTGATTGGGAGTATTTGTAATATTTTTTATTTTATTTAGGCTTTTTTGTTTAATTATTTTATTCCCAGGCAAGAAAAAAAAACAGACATTGAGAAATGATTGATTGAAGATATTACGTAGAATCAAAGTAGGCCTACAATAAAAAGGAAAATAAAGAGTAAACCAGCCAACGCCTGAGCCGGATGGCCTAAAATAATTCGTAAATTCTGTCGAGATGTTGTCTGTGTCGGCTGATGCACGCAATTGAACAAATCTAGTACATCCAGAAGCCTTATACTTTTTAACGGAAAAAGGAGAAAAGATAAGAGGATTTTCATTTATATAACAGTTCTTACCTAGTAAATATAAAGCTACATAATGAGATCGAATTTCAGTGTGTGAGTAATCTTGTAACTCAGGATGGGTAACAAAGTTTAAAAGGAGTTAAACAGGAATTGAAAATGAGCTAAAATGGAGTTTAAATGGATCATTGAGTTTTGGCATAGGGGTGCTACACAAAATAATATTTTGTGAGATAATAAAAAATACTTGATAATTTGGAATCCAACAAATTATAATCCTTTATTTTGTAATATTGCTTGACAAGAACAGATTACCGTTTACCAATCAATTGCATATGAGCCCTTGACATTTGAATCCTTTATTGAGATGCTTGAAAATGTTAAACTTTCATTATTTCTCAGTATATCGCATTAAATCCGATGGTAAATTGTTTATGAAATTTCATTAGTTAATCTTTAATTCAACTGATATTCTATTTCATAATTAATGTAAAATAGGAGATTTATACTTAAATGTTTTTGCCCTAAATTATGTTGAGCAGCAGATCTCTGCATATGAGCGCATGGAATGCACATGAACCCAGCGTAAGCCAGGCGCGGATCCAGGGGAGAGGTGGGGCACAGGGGGCCTTGCCCCCCCCCCCCCCCAAAAAAAAAAAAAAAGAGAAAGAGAGAGAGAGAAAGAAAGGAGAAGGAAAAGAAGGAAAGAGAAAGAGGAGAGAAAAGGAAAGAAAGAAAAGGAAGAAGAAAAGAAAATGGGGGAAAGAATGAGATCGGAGGGGGGGGGGGGGGGCGAAAGTGCATTGCCTCCCAAGCTTTGTTGAACAAGTATATTAAAGAGAAATATAAACAAAGACATAGAAACAAAGAAAAAATAGTGACCTGCAAGTGTCACAAATAAACTTTCAAAATATGCTCATCTGACCGTAATTAAATGCCTAAAACCCCCTGGTCCCCACGGTAGTTTAATCCCTGAAACACCTCAGCTTCTGGGGCTCCGTCCCTGGACCCCACGCCAATCAGTGACCAGCCAGTGTCATGAATAATGCATCAAAATAGGCTCATCTGACCGTAATTAAATGCCTAAAACGCCCTAGTCCCACGGTAGTTTAATCCCTGAAACAACCTCAGCTTCTGGGGGCTCCGTCCCCTGGACCCCACGCCAATCAGTGACCAGCCAGTGTCATGAATAATGCATCAAAATAGGCTCATCTGACCGTAATTAAATGCACATACCCTCTGAGCTTCCGAGGGTTCCGCCCCTCAACCCCCACTGAGGTTTTGCCCCTAGTCATCTCGCCAATTTACGCTACGTTCTACCTAATCGTAAATACCTTAGCCTCCCCCACGCACTTTGAAAAAAACGTTCAGCGGGGCCTGCAGGTAAAAGGGGTGGTGATGCGGATTTTTATTTTCTGCCCCCCCCCCCAACGTTTTTGATGATTACGCCACTGCTGAAAACCGTTACGTACCAATATTTGGCTCGCATGATTTAACCCCCCCCCCCCCACCCCCCCCCCCCCCTCTCCCTAAGAAATCCTTGATCCGTGCCTGCATGTGTTTTGTGATTTGTTGATGAATATAATGACTGTGATCTGTCCATAACACAAGACATATACCCTTTTGGAGTTTGATGGTTTATTTTCGGTTCTGAAGTTTATAAATGAGAAATAAGAAGATTACGAACTAGCATAACCTCATGCTTCAGGATCTAAACCACCCCATCCCATGATGCCATATTAGAAGTAATTGAATTAAACTCAAATGGGACATTTCCATAGTTTTTACAAAGTCCGTGTTTATTGATTAATGAACTATTGCCCTTGAATTTTACTAGTTTCATGTATTGAGATAAATATAAGAACCAACATAAATAAAATCATATGAGTTAGATTACTTATAACAAGGCCTATTAGACATTGTAACAGTGGCGATATTGATATTGTAAATAGTCGCCTATGAAAGTTAACCATTTCCTTTATTCGTGAAACTTAAATATGGTCCAATAAACACTTGTGTCTTTTTTTTAACATGCCTCCATCAGATTCATATATTTTGAAGAAACAAACAGTACAATTATTTGTAGGTGACCCGCCCTTTTGCAAATAGAATTAAGGCCTAATTTCTTTGACTGCTCGGAAATTGTTGATATAAAGTGGCATCTTACGAAAATCCTGACAGAGTTTATGACTTAGAAATAAAGAATTGTAAAGAATTAAATTCCCGTGCTGGGAATGGGAACGATTCTGACATAGAGGTCGGGGCCGCCACAGTATTGTTAAAAGTTGGTTGAAAGCTCTTTTCCTCTTTTTGTGAACTATGAATATTAATCAATGATCACTTATCTGTTGATACACAACAAAATTGGTATAGCATCATCTGCCGCCAACTTTAATTCAATTTCAACTCAATTCAAATAATTTGTATTTCAAAACTCAATCGAATGCTTACATACAAGTAATATCAAATGACATTCAAAATATACCATTGAAAATTGAACTTTTTTTAATTACACAGTATCAAATGTCGATAGTTATGAACGCAAGCATAATAAGCAAGGTATGTTTGTATATATTGTGTCGTATATTAAAGGAAATTGATAAAAACGTTACAAATCGGTGCTTGTATTGATGATGGATTATAAGAGAAAAATTTAAAGAGAAAGAAAAAAAAGGTTTAAAAAACAACAACACATGCACTGCTCAAAATGATGAGCTTTCATATACATAATTAAAAAAACACAGTCGAGGAGTACGTGACTGTGTATCGAAGATCGAAGATTCCCACATAAATAAAAATTAAAAAAAGATCGAAGATTCCATAAATTAATACATTTTGTAGTTGCATATTTTCATAAAAGTAGAAAATTGAACACATAACGAAAGTCAAGACGAGTTCAGGGACAAGCACAAGGACACGGACGAAGACAAGGAGAAAATTAGCTCCCGTCCCTCCCTCTCTCTCTCTCTCTCTGTGCAACTGACCAATATTAACATTCCTTTCTATTTCCCGAAATTTACAAAGGGGTGTCATTTTGGGGGGTGGGGGGTATCAGGGTATAAGGTTAAGAGGCACATGAAACCCTTTGCATTCTAAGGGAGGATGTCGAAATTTAAAACAAATAACAAGTGGGGGAGGAGTGAGGGAGTGAAATGTATTTCCTAGCTAGCAAAGGCGCACTAAATATTGTAATGGGAAGGAGTAAAATGCATCAATTTGGAGGACAGCTTAAAATTATTAAAAAAGAATATGTATATACATACTTTTTTCCAATTGAAATGTCTATTTAAAGGTATAGACCAGTTTTTGGAAACGCCCCCCTCTCAACAAAATACCAATTACCAATTATGTGAAAGAATATGTTTTTGACTGATACGTGATGATACAAATTTTTCTGGGAAACCGTCTACTAATTGATATATTTGGAAAATCATCATATCGATCCGGCCTAGATAGATATCGCGAATGCACTCAACATTCGCGATGCGAATGCACTTCAACAGAATAAGAATAGAAGAATAGAATAGTATAATAGGGGATAAAGTAGAAGAAAGGAAATTGGCTGCAATGAGGGGAACTCTCACTATTCATTTTTCTAAATGGGAAAACCTGAGTATTAGACAAACAATTGGAACCCAGAGCCAGTCGTCCACCGGTTAAGAGGGGGGGGGGGGGGAGGGGGATAAGGGAGAGGTCGGGGTAAGGTAGAGTTAACAAAAAGAGAAAACTTTTTTCTCAGGACAACAGTATAAAAGAAGTATAAGTTGCTACATTGTTAAAACAAAAATTTTGGATTATATAACTGCATATGTTTTCTTTGTAAATATGAATTTTTGTGTCGAATATGATGTATAGGAACTAACTATGTAAGTTTTCTTTGAAGCCGTTTGTAAGACAAAAATTTATACTGATTCATAATGTCATCACATTTGCAGTGAGCGTTACATATGATGATTGTAATTTGTACTATGATTATAATTTGTTTCAAGAGAGAAAAGAATAAAAACTGACCATAAAAAAAAAAAAAAAAACATTGAACATTTGGTCATATATTTCTGCTTTATTGCAAATTTAGGTTGAAGTATTGCCATCTAAACCTCTGAAGGCAATATTTAAAACAATATTGAATGGATATTTTTCACCCAAAACCCTTAAACCGCAATTTTACCTCTACCGGTCTATATCTTAAATTTGGTTGCCCTCTCTTTTTCGTTCCCTTTAATGTAATTTTTTTTTAAATAAATTTGTTCCGTGTCTATTTTCAGTTGTGCTCTCCCTTTGAATAGTTAATGTTAATATCATATTTTCAAATTAAACTCAAATTTCAATTTGAATTGCCCCCTTTTTAAAAGTTATCTCAAGTTGCCCCCCCCCCAATTTTTAATTAACACCCCTTTTAAGCCCCTCTTTAATTTACATAGGAGTGTCAACTTGAGGGAGGGGAAGATCAGGGTACAAGGATAGGGGGCACAGGAAATTTGGAGGACAGCTTAAAATTTAAACAAAAGGATATGTATATACGTATTTAAATCAATTAAAATGTCTTCTTTTCCCTCTTTCCATTTACGCCCTCTCTATTTTCTTTCCGGCCTTTCTCTCCTCTTTTCATTTCCCTCCCTTCCTTTCTCTCTCTCTCTCTCTCTCTCTCTCTCTCTCTCTCTCGCTCTCTCTCTCTCTATATCTCTCTCTTTGCTGAGTGGGGGTAGGGGAGGAAGGGCATTTCGTCCCCGATCCACACCATGTTGCCTGGAAAAATCGCAACTAATCTCCCTTACTTTTCTCTTCCTTTTTTTGTCCTTGTTTCCCTCTCTCTTCTCTTCTCTTTCCATTTCGATTTCCTTTCCTTCCTTTTCTCTGTCTCTGTTAAGTTTGCTAGGAGGGGGGGGGGGGGGCAAGGGCGTTTCGGCCCTCCCCCCCCCCCCGATATACATTTTTTGGGCGGGATTAATCGCAACTGATCTCCCCTACGTTTCACCCTTTTCTTTTCTTTCTCTGTTTTGTTCCCTTTAGCTCTTCTCTTTCCCTTATCTTCCTTCTCTCTCTTTTTTGTTGTTGTGGGGAGGGGGGCAACAGCCTGGGAGGCAAGGCCCTTTCGGCCCTCCCCCCTATCTCCTTTTTTCTTCTTCCTCTTCTTTCTTTCCCTTTATCTCCTCTTTTCCTTTCCCTTCTTTTCCTTCTCTCTCTCTCTCTCTCTCTCCTTTGTTAACGGGGAGGGGGGGAGCCCCCTCCCCCGTTAGGGACAAGACATACTAAAAGATGTGAGGTTGACGGGCCAAGTCAGGATATGTAAGAAACAGCCCAATACACTTTTAGCTCCGTCCCGCGCCGCAACTGTTTTGCTACATGTATGTTGGTGTTCAAAATTGTACCTACAAATTGAGAGTATTTTCAGAGAGTAAAATGCTAGAATTTTCCCTACCATCGGAGGGAGACCACCCCCCCCCCCCCCCCCCCGCTCGAAAGGGTTTTACCTCATGTAATGTCTGTATCCCCCCCTCCCCCCCCCCCATCCTACTTACGGGCCTTTATTTATTGTTATTGTTTTTTTTTTTGTTCGGTGTCTATTTACATTTGATCCCTAGCTCCTTTTAAATAATTCGTTCGTAAAAAAAAAGGGGTCTAAAAAAAGTTCAACCGATCCTGGATTTTTTTGGGAGGGGCACGTGCCCCCCCCCCCCCCCCCCCGTTGCCCCCCCCCCCCCCCCCCGTGGCTACGTGCCTGTGTAGGAGACGAGTATGCCTGGAACATACTCGTGACTAGTAAGTTTAAAAAAATATATTATTGCCAAGCGATTAAACATTTGTAGACGAACACGTGGTGGATAGGCCTATCAATAAATATTATGCATATCTTCACGGCTTAGGAAGATTTTCAGGATTGGGGGGGGGGGGGGGGGGCTCCATCATTCGTTTTTGACCCGCCGTTTGAAGATCCCGCCCCCCCCCCCGACTGCCCCCAATTTTAGACCACCACTAGGGAGGGGGGGGGGTTGGGTGATTATCTGGAAACACAGTATTTTTTGCCTTTTTTGGTCTAAATTATATACCCAATTGGCAAATAAATCTTGCGAGCGCAAAGCGCGAGCTGATTTTTTTTTCTCTCTCTATAAAGTGACCTGAAATCACTGCATTCTAAAGCCTTGATATTTAAAATAAATCCCCTGAAATAATTATTTTAACATGGGTTAAATATACTAAAGAAATATGGCGTCGAAGGTTTAAATCACGTTCGGAATTTTGTCCATATGCAGTTAAACCATGCGAGCGCAAAGCGCGAGCCGAAATTTTTCGATATAATGACTTGATAATGTTGAGTGGCCTGAGCGGGTAGGCAAAGGGCGTGGTTCCAAGCGCGTAGCTAGGATTTTATTTTAGGGGGGCGGTCAAAGACGTTTAAATATAATTACTAGACGGAAAGCAACACGCGCGGAAACCATGCAGATGAATGGGATTAGGCTCCGCCTCTTTTGGATCATTTGAAGACAAAATAAGCCCCCGAGGCGGCTCTTTTGATTGGATATGACCAGCATGAATATGTATTTTATCGATAGTATCGTTTAAGAAACCGGATAATATATTTGACCTCATTACGTCACTTTAATTATGCAGATTTATGCACGACACTACTACACTCGCAGTAGGACTGAACGCAGCAGACAAGTTGAGGACACCCGCCATCCCCTTTACTCGCATCAACCGGCCCCTACCCGCCTGAAGTCCCTGAAGTCAAGGAAAAGCTTCCTTCATACAGTCCAGCCACTGTCACGACCTCCTCATTCAACCAGAGTGATCTTGTGGGAAGAGAAACGTCGTGAAAACCACCACCATGAAAAGCTACCAATCCCGACCAAGGAACAGCTGCCCCCTGGCCGTAGATGTGATTGGAAGACGTGGAAGTCCCTCAATAGGCTTCGCACAGGGGTGGGGCGATGTAAATACAACATGAATAAATGGGGATATACTGACGACACAGACACCAACTGCGAGTGTGGAACATCCGTCCAATCCATGTCACACCTATTAAGATGTCCACTCCTAATTAACCAATGCTGCCTGGAAGACCTGGTGGCAGCAAATGAGAAGGCTCTTCAGTGTGCCAAGGCCTGGCAGAGCATTTGAGGACACGAAAGAAGAATACAAAGTGTATATATCCTTTTCTTGAACATGATATTATTTATTTTTGGTGCTTGATAAATCTTTATAGATATTTATCACAACTATGAAATTTTAGATGGTTACCATTTCGTGTTTTTTTCTTTTCTTTTTACTTTCTTCTTTCTTTCTTTTTCTTCATTTTCATTTTTTTAAATTCAGTTATGAGTTATGAGTTTTTGATCGATCGGGTGGGTGGTACATGCACAACATTACTTATTATAGGCTCTGTATAAGCTTGGCTTGTTAGAACTCTTGTGAGTAATGTGCCGCGGGATTCCATATCCTTAAACTGCTGGCGAACAGAGCAACAAGACCAAGCTCTGTAATTATTAGGATCTCTGTCCGTGTTTGTGCCATCGAACTGGATCGACCAAATCAATTGATTCATAATATAATATATGCAATATTTTTCCCGTAACATGAGAGTAATTTTAATAGTTTCATACTATTAATTAAATGTAATGTTAACTGTTATTGTATAATTATTTTAAATGGGGGCACGCTACAAGAGTCCTATCTCGCAACCCCGGGGCAACGTGTCTGACACGGCCGGTTGTAGCAACTACTCCGAAGATCAAGATTACATCTAAGGAGACACGAACGAACGAACTACACTCGCACAAACTGAGAAGAGTTAGTTCATTGAGAATGGGTGAGTAATTGATTGAAATATGAGTAGATTAAGTGAATTTAGTCATCAATTTTGAAAAAGCTGCAATAGTCTTCGTGATGTACGGTAATTTCGTTACATTTGGAGACAGTTCTCAACAGATTTTTGGGGAAAAGACTAGTAAAATATTGCTCTTGAAATTGCACTTTGATTTTCATCGTCATGAAGTAGTTTGACTGTGGTTTGCCGTCATTTCACCCTAGTACGGTACTCCAGTTAGGGCCCCGGGGTTCCGGCAGGCCCACCCCCGGTATTTCGGTGCTCATTTGCATCAAGATCAAACTTTCTAATCAAGTTTTATTTGAGATTTGATCGTCATCATAAATCTATTTCACCAATCACCGATTTAATTTAAATATAGATTTAACGTTACACCTTAAAATAATCAACGAAGCATGATTTTTTTGATAATCCAAGTGGATTAATTCTTGTTAAAATCTTTAGTAGATGTGGACTCTGGTGGCTTTGCTTATCAATATCGGTGCCATCCGTTCGCTCAGTTGCATACGCGGTGCGTGTCAACTTTATTTAAACCAAAATTATCTGTGACCATTGATAATCAAACAACTCAAAATCCTATTCATTTAGATGTAGTCTAAACCTGAAACTTATTAATAAAATATATTTAAAAAACATCAACACTAGGATTTGTTTATTTAATATTTAGATTTTGTGTGGGTCCAGCGTGCTTGTCAAGTTGTCATTATACTAGAGTCTAGAACTAGGCCTACTAGATCTAGACCCTAGGCCTAGCTATCAGTGGCGTAAGCAGGATTTTTTCAAGGGGGGGGGGGGGGTAAGAGGACTTTTTTTTTGGGGGGGGGGGGGAGTCGTCTTTTTTAGATCATCCATTAGAATTGTTTTATTAATTTTATTTTAAAAAAAAATCAACACTCAAAAAGGGGGGGGGGGGTTTCCAGAAAAACATACACATACAAAAAGCTCAAGGGGGGGGGGGGGTTAACCCCCCCCCCCTGCATACGCGCCTGACCCCTATTAGATCTAAATCTTTTAATATATTAGAGATTTTTTTTTCTTCTCCAAATTGTGCAGTTCATGTTGATAAATCTATTTGTTTGTGTAAGAGAAGACCCCTAGTCCACAATTATGTTTACTTATGTAGTCCACTTTTTCTTGTCTTAATAAACCAATTCTACTTAAGACTACTTTATATGTATAGGCCAAAAAAGCACTTTTTGAAGCACAAGTTAAATCTTCCATTTAATTTTAATTTGTACTGTGGTCCATTAAATTGGAATGTTGATTTCCACACCATATTAAAATTTAGGCCAACCATGACATGAAAAATAGCTTATATGCTAGATCTATTTTTATTTTGATAAGGAGAAAGGGACGCCTTGATTGTCATATTGATTTTGTTTTCTTTTTGTTCCAACAGATTGAAACTGATGAAGATCAAGCTGGAAGGAGTTAACTGATGAGTAGACATTACAGCATTTCTTATATATGCAAGATGAAGCTGAAAGTGCCATGCAGGTAAAATTTTCAGGATATTTAGCACACAAATATTAAACGACCACGTATTAATTCACTAAAAAGGAAATGGAACTAAGTTTATGTTGCAAGCGTATAAAGTGGAGGGTATATTTTATTCTAGTTCTGCACTTAGCACACAAATATTGATATCTTTCCTTTCTTTGTTTACAAAGGGAATTTGTCCTTATTTACAGGAGGTCCTGTGTGTAGAAGAACAATGTCTAATGCACATTCAAGGCACTCCATGATCATACATGTAGGGTATACACGGGACACCTCATTACTTTTGTTGTTGTAAGTGGTCCTTTCACTTATTGAGCAATGAAGATGAAGAAGAACACAAAATAAGATTAATGAAAGTCTGTTTATAGGATGTATTATGGTTGATATGTATCTATTATTATCACTTTTTAATTGAAGTACCTACATTGTTTTCTCTTATGTAGGATGATGCTTCTCTACAGTGGATGATGAAGGCATGCTGGTTACAAACCCAGGAGAGGAACAAAGAACAGATATTGACAGAATCATATCTAGAGATGTGGGCCTACTACACTTCATACGAGCAAGTGTGCTAATATACAATGTAGGTACCCCCAATAAACTATTGTAGAACACATATCATGCAGAAAGTTATAGATCTGACAAAAATATTTTTCATTGTCCGTTACTTGTAAAAGAATACTTGACTGAATATCACAATTGTGATTTAGATTAAAAATAAAATGTCAATATACAAGAAATATAAGTCTACATAATGTATGTTTCAATAGCATTATTTCCAGTACATTCTCTGTTCCAAGTTGTTTGGTCATTTTATGTCCCATACTTAACAGAGTATTATTCAATTATGACCACGAGTTTACATTACAAGTACATTGTACATGTACCGGTATTACTTATTTCATACTTGTCTGATCCAAGCTCCATCAGGCCTATTGTCTTAATGGGATCATCAGAAATAATCTAACATGTGGTCAGTAACTAGTCTTGTAGAAAAAATAGTTTAGGTTTGCCCACTAGAATCCCAAGTGAATATTAGTCCTTCCTCTTTTTGTCAGAGCAGGTATCAGGGTGTATGTTATTAGTTGTTGTTTATTTTCTTATACACTGTATCTTATTTCATTTTCCCATTCAACAGACTTGGGTTATCATCACAGCCCTTTCTTCTGAAAACTAGCCTACAACTTCATCGATGAATGCAGAAGACATCTACATGGGACTACGTCTTAAAGATGCCACCCTCATATAATGAAAGAGGACAGTAGAGATGGGTTTAAACTTGAATATTTACATACTATTTATTTATTATTTGTATTATATGTTTGTAGAATACCACATTTAAAAAAAGCTAATGAATTTATCATCTTGTCAACTTTCAAATAATTAAAGATAACTAATCAATGAATAAACATTAACATTTTAACAATGTCAACTACCATCTTATAGGATGAAACTGAGGGCTGGGCAGAAAGAAATTTCCTTGAAATTTGAGTGATAAAGATCTATCAGTCTATATCAAAGATTGAATTAATCAATGATATTTTAATTATAATTATACATGTTGAAATTCATTTACCTCAGTCTATGGACTTCTGTATTTGAAGTTTTGTAGATTATTACATTATTGCTGCTTCAAGTATTGTATGTAAGAAGGTTTGAAAGACAACCCTCTAAATGCACTAAATATGGAAACTGCTAATCATCATTGCCTTTTGTATCCAAACTGCTAATTTTAATAGAATCATGTTTTGATACTTCCTAGCAGGGGGGAACAGGGGGGGGGGGGGGGCTTGTTATCCTCTTCCTGGTGCTGTTTCTACATGGACCATGTAACAGGTTGCAAAAGTGTAAACAATATTATATTTGTTATATGTTTATATTAGAAGGATTTAGAAAATGAAAACGTTTTGAATTATAGAATTACTGTTGCTAGAAGTAATGGCAGTATTGATGTGTAAGGGAAGGGGGTGGTTTTCCCAGTGAAATTAACGGTATACCAATGTAAAATTAATAAAAAAAGAGAAAACTATTCTTAAAAATAAAATTATAAAGGACATGGGCCTCCTAACTAACTAACCCTGGTACCACTTCTGTTTTTTGTTTTTTTTGTTGGGGGGGGGGGGGGGGGCAACCCAATTCAAAATTTCCAGTGTTAAATTCCATTGTCTTTAAACAAAAATTATGTCAAGATGTTGAAAACAATGTTTCACTTTCCGTTTTCAAGTTAGAAAATTTGAATAAAATGATTAACATATTTTCCGATCTCTCTGGTCTCTACATTAAAAATGTTCAAAGCTCCTGCAAAGGCTGCAAAAAGGAAAAGTGAAGATAATCCAAGTGAAATGTGGACAGTAATGGAGTGAATACGGAATGGTTGATCGTAATTGATAACGAGTAAATGTAAATGAGTGGACTACGACTGAAAGTGAGACAGAAAGGAACTGCAACAGGTTGTTCAGTCCAGACAACAAACCGTTATAGTTGCAGAAGACAATTTACGAAAGACAAAGAAAGAGAGAGAAAGGGAATCATTAAGGTACGATGAGAGTGGGTGGAGAAAAACCATTCACTTTGCCACATAATTTGTTTGTCTAAAATAAGGAAACTTTATACATTAGCATATTTAAAATGTATAATCATAACCAGAGAATGTGTTGTTATATGGCCTATAGCATGTTTGATTTAATAAAACAAAAACAGACCCAGTTATTGATAGACTAAAAAGGGAATAAGATCGAGACATTAAGAATATCAGTATTTCTTATTCAATGAAGTTAAGGCGACTCCCCCATATTAAAAAACAACAACACAACAACGAGAGGAACTTTTAAGGTCCACTTCCCGATGCATCCTGGGTACACCAGCTGTTATACTGGTGATCGGTAATACAAGTTCGAGCGCGTATTTCACCTAACGGTGATCGCATCAGAATAATCCACGCTGATTAGTAGATTATTTGACCTCTCTAATTACGCTGATACGCGTATTGTCTTTTACCATGTAGTGAACATCATTCCAGTACACTTTTCGTGGGGAGCATCCTACAGAATGCATAATTCATAAGGCTCATGAATTATGCAAGGGGGGCTTATTTTGGCTTCTAATGGATCCGGACAAAATGGCGGAGCTTGGGGGGCCTGGGGGCGGTAGTGAGCACGCTTTGCGTGCGAATCATTTAAAGACAAGTTTAAAGAGCGCGCAAAGCGCGCTCCCTATGGGGTGGGTGCGGGGAGGGGGAGTTTCCCCCCTCCCGCGCGAAGCGCCGAAGCTTTGAAAGAAGACGATTCGTTGTACCTTTCTCGACTCCTTTTCCCTTTTTCTTCCTACTTCCTCACTTTTTTTCTTCTCTTTCTCTCCTTTTTTTTTTGGGGGGGGGGGGGCGACTGCCCCCACCGCCCCCCTGGCTACGCGCCTGCGTAGTTCTAAAGTTACAGAGACACTTCGATGAAGGCACCTTTACCCCTTGATTGTCTGTGTTGAACTGCCGTGGGCTTTACAATTTTAAACCTCGCGGGTTTATTTTGCATATGAATATTCAAATATCATAGGTAGCAAATAAAGGATGACAGATAAGAGAGGATGATCAAGCATAATGATGTGCACCAATCTATAAATGTGAATTACTAAGTAGCCTGTTCACACTACAGCTCTACAAAAAATTAGTAGTTTTGAGGAGCTACTTTCACATGCAGCCTCAGACAATATTTAATGTGCCAAAGAAGTTTTTTCTTCTTGTGTTCCTGGAAACAAAGTTTTGGGCAATAGTAACGTTAGACAGTCATAACCCACATCCAATGAATGAATCGCGGTCAATGGGATGATATTTTTTTCATTCTGACCACTATAAAGAACAATTCATACGATATCATTTCGCCTACATCAGATCTGATTACAAAAAGGTAATGAATTATTTAAACAAATTTACTTGATGAAGTCCGGGGAGATGAAGATGTGCCTGTGATGATCTTACTCCAATGCAAAGCAAGGCTATGAGCCCCCCTCAATCAATCTCCCGATATTTATAAACTCAGTTGTAATAATAATTTGAATACTAAGTCGATCTGTAGATTATAGAAACGCACGAAGCTTCTAGCCTACAACATAAGTATTTTTGGGGAGGGCGGGGTCAATGATAGCCTATCCGAGCCCGAACAATTTTTTTTTTTTTTTTTTTTTGGGGGGGGGGGGGGGCTCATGATAACCGAGCCCGGCCAAAATATAGGGGGGTGGGGGCTCGATGATATCCTAGCCCCTAAAAAAAATCAGGGGGCTCCGTGATGTTATCCGAGCCCCACAAAAATACCGGGGGTCTCCGTGATGTTATCCGAGCCCCACCAAAAATGATTGGGGGCTGATGATATTTGAGCCCCACCAAAATATGGGGGGGGGGTCAAAGATATCTGAGCCCCACCAAAATATGGGAAGGGGGTGCTCAATGATATCAGAGTCACGCCAAGAAAATATTTTGGGGTCTCGATTAAATCCGAGATCCACCAAATATATTTTTGGGGGGTCAATGATATGTGAGATCCGATGTCTGAGCCCCCCCCCCCCCCCCCTCCCCAAATAAATATTTATAAAATGTTTATATTTGAATGGTAAGTCTGTAGATTATAGGTATACATGAGTTTCATGCCTAGAATATAATGATAGGGGAGGTGGGGGTTAATGATATCCGAGCCCCGCAATAAGTATTTGTTTGATTGTTTGATTGATTTTATTTCTGCGTTCAAAAATATACAAATTCAAAGTCAAAGTACAACATTTCGAACAATAACAAATACAATGAATAAAATGTTTACAAAAGTAAATAAATGAATAATCATGTACAATTATATCATTCGATAAACATGTACGAAGCATACAATAAGATAAGAAATATGAAATATTTTCAATAAATTAGAGAGGTAATTTAGAACGCAGGAGACCACCATCGTGAGCGGTTAGGCTGGAGATGGATGGCGGCCTCATAAAAAGGATTGGCGACATAACTCTCTTCGGAAAACTGAGTGATCAAGTGGGTGCGGTGCAAGTGCAGGTGCAGTGAGCAGTTGCATGATAAAGAATAAAATAAGTCACGGTTTTGTTATACTAATTTAAAGAGAGGGGAGCATATGATTGTATTATTTGTCGTTTAAGTCTAGCTTTTAAGGAGTAGATGGTTGAACAAGACTTTATGTTGTCGGGAAAATTATTCCAAATGTCCGGGCCAGAATGTCTAACAGATTTGTGTGTTATTGATAATTTGGGGTTTGTAAGATGGAAGTTTCCAGATATGCGAGTAGAGTATGAATGAACGGAACTATTAAACTCAACATGTTATCAAAGGATGGTGGAAGCAGATTAATAATGTACTTAAACATAATAACTGCTACTTGAGTAATAATAATAATAATAATAATAATAATAATAGCCTAATAGTCAACTCCAAATTTTATTAAACCGAAACGGAAATTCTTTTTGCCCAATTGATCGTGAGCCCGGCAGCCACTGAGCAGCGCTAGATCGACGTTGCTCTATCCCTTATTGTTGAACGCCAAACAAGGTAGCAACAACTCCCATCTTTTAACGTCTTTTGGTATGAGTAGTGTTCAGATCGATTTTTTTTAGTGTTTTAAGTTTATAGAATAAAGGATCAGTGTGAGCTAAGAAATGCGAACCTGTACAAATACGTATGGCTTTCTTTTGCAGTTTGAAAATAGAATTAATTGTTGTCGAACCACAATTTGCCCATACACTATTACAATATGTTACATACGGGAGAACTAGCGAATTATATAGTAGGAATAAGGTTGCATGGGGTAGAAGAAACTTTAGCTTGGAGATTATTCCAATACTTTTGGAAATGCACATTGTAACTTGGTGTAAATGATCATTCCAAGTCAAGGTTTCATCTATAAGAACACCCAAAAACTTGGACTTAGTTTTCTTCTCTAGTAGCATACCATCGATTTTAATACTTATATAGGTGTTTCTGTATTATGAGAAATGAGTCTTTTTTGTATTGAGTGAAAGTTTATTGGATTTAAACCAATCTGATACTTTGTTAATTTCATAATTCAAAGTATTGTTTAACGAATTAAAGTCTTTATGGGAATAAAAGATATTTGTATCATCGGCCAATAAGATAAAAGAAAGAAGGGGGGATGTATTGATAATATCATTTACATAAAGAAGAAATAACAGAGGACCTAAGATGGAGCCTTGAGGAACACCGCATTGAATTAAAAGAGGATCAGAATCATAACTATTAAATGTAACATATTGGCCCGAATTCACAACGGAGGTCTGAGGACAGACCCGGTTTGATCAGACCAAGGTTTATACAGACCTTGGTCTGAGCTCAAACCTGGTTTATTTTCAAACCCATTCCACAAAGGAAGGTTTGTATAAACTTTGGTCTGTAATTCCCAAACCTCGGACCAAGGTTTGTAAAACTAGTCTCAGCCATAGGGTTTCTAACATAATTTTTATGGGCTAGGGTTTCAATGTTAAGAATTGACAAAACTGTTAAACTAAGCATTGTTAGTACGATCCGGACATCTTAATGAGCAATCTTGAAAAGATGATGGTTAGAACATCTCTGAAATAAACTTTTGAATTGCATTTTCATGAATTAATCGAACCAAACTGGCGCGCCGATGCAGAAAGTGCCCCACGTACTCACATTTGTGTGGTGCTGGTGAAGCACTCAATCTGACCCAGAACAAATTGACATCGGCACCTGAAAACCTTCGTTAGATAAATACATCTAAGGTTGTCAAGGGCTCTTTTAAATTAACTGTAAGAGTCTTTTTGTTTTGGGGGTTACAAATTCTTATCAATAAAATCACCTAATAATAATAATAATAATGATTTAATATGAATTAAGTTTTTATTGTGATTAATATATTAATTCATTTGATTGCAATTGTTAATTACTATAGATCTATATAGTTATTTTGTTAGAATGGTCAATCAATTATTATTTTAACTAGTTCCCCGTTTGTTTCCCCAACTGTTTTTTTTTTTCACATCAAAATTGTAACTGGTAAATGATTTGTTTCCATATAATATTATTTTTTTAAATTCCTCTATGGCCATCTTTTCTTTCTCCCTCCCTGTCTCTTTCTCTGTCCCCGTCCCTCCTCTCTCTTTCTACCCATTTTTGTTCTCTCTCACTCCCTTTCTCTCTCTATTAATTATTTTTCTTTCTCCCCTCTCTCTCTATTCATCTTTCTCTCTCTCCCTCCCTGTCTCTTTCTCTATTAATTCTTTTTCTTTCTCCCCTCTCTCTCTCTATTCATCTTTCTCTCTCTCTCTCCCTGTCTCTTTCTCTGTCCCCGTCCCTCCTCTCTTTCTATACCCATTTTTGTTCTCTCTCCCTCCCTTTCTCTCTCTATTAATTCTTTTTCTTTCTCCCCTCTCTCTCTATTCATCTTTCTCTCTCCCTCCCTGTCTCTTTCTCTGTCCCCGTCCCTCCTCTCTCTTCCTATACCCATTTTTGTTCTCTCTCCCTCCCTTTCTCTCTCTATTAATTCTTTTTCTTTCTCCCCTCTCTCTCTATTCATCTTTCTCTCTCCCTCCCTGTCTCTTTCTCTGTCCCCGTCCCTCCTCTCTCTTCCTATACCCATTTTTGTTCTCTCTCCTTTTCACTCTCTATTAATTCTTTTTCTTTCTCCCCATCTCTCTCTATTCAACTTTCTCTCTCTCTCTTCTTCTTTTTTGCAACGAAACACATAATGCAAAACCATGCAAACTGCAAACACACACATCTGCACCCCCCCCCCCCAAAAAAAAAAGGGAGAAAGAGAGAGAGATAATCTGACACATATCTATTTCAGTTATCTTATCTATGTAAATATATGAAAGCAAGAATATTGTATTTGTATTTTCATGTTTTACATAAATAATTGAGCATACAACACAATAGTAATCTACCGTTTGTTCAAACAATGCAGTTCACATTTGTAAATTTTGTAGCATGCTTATATGAAATATAGCCCACTAGAGGTTAAGAGAGGCTCTGTAAGGCCAATTAAAAGTCTAACTGTAGCGCTATTAGCAGAAAGAAAATCAGAAATACAACAAAATGGGTGACGAAAATTCAAATTTGCACATAAAAGTTCTGTAATGCTGCATAACTACGAAGTATTGTGGGAACACCAGGGAGGGGCCGTATTTTGAAATACATTTTGAGGTAATTCCAGTTGCAATTGAGTTAAATCTGTCTTTTATAACTTATTACCGTATACATTGAAATTTTTTGTGGAATCCTTAATTAAATAATGTATAGCTCACTAAATAGATAGATAGTGGTGGTTATTTTACTTGACAGCTAAGAAAGCAATAAATGCTTGTTAGTAAGCTCCAGTGTTAGCTGTTTTAGGCTATACTTGGCCAAACCAATGCTATATTTGCACAACGTAAATTTCTCCAATATGGGCAACAGGAAAGCATAAAAATAATTAAGAAGTGTCGACCTTCTCTCTTAGATTGATGAGGCATGGAACGTCCTCATCCTCACTCAATCACACATCTCCCTTTTTTGTGTGTGAAGTGTTAAAGCCCCACTGTACTACTTGTAGCTACTTGCTCTCTCTATATAGAAAACTTCCCCAATCTGTGCCTGTTAATCCCCCATGATCCTCTTTTTCTTATGTTAATTGAGAACTGAATTGATGAGATAGCCTCCCGTCAGTGACCTCGCTGGGTTGTCTAATCCTCTTTGGCTGAACTAGTACAGATGGCCTTTAAAGCACATCTGTGGTCGACCCTCTGAATGAAGAAATGGCTTCTGATGAGGCAGAGAAGGCATGGATACCTGCAAAATCGAATGGACAAAATAAACAATATCATAAACAATATTCCTAATTTCAACTTGTTCCATTTTTTTTCTTGGAGGGGGGTGGGGGGGGGGGGGTAATACTATAGAAAGGATACAATGTATTGTACACATAATCAGGAATTATTCAATCCTGTGTCACTAATACAAAAACTATGAGGTTCCACTTGACAACAAACTAGTCAAGTTGCATCCAGATATCAAAAACATTAATTGTGATTTGTGAACTGAAATTTAAAAGCACATGAGCTCGTTTGAATTAATTACTTAATGCGAGTTGTTACTATATTACCAAATGAACATTCCTAACATGTCACATGTTGGCCAAATACAAAAAAAGGAAACAAGATTGATTAAGAAAAAGAATAAACAAATGTTTTCATATAAAGAAATAATCTACCTACCCTATAGTCTATCTCCAAGAATCAACTGTTATTCATATGCCCTAGCATGAAGCTGTCAATTCAGTGCACACTCAGATAAGATCCTGGCATCGTGGCTGCTACCAGTCCAGGCCACCCTGCAACGATACTAGTTATTTTCCCAGCATAATCACAGACAACCTGTCAATATGAAATAACATGTTGGCATTCATTAGTTATGAAAACTCACTCATTTCACACTTCAGATAGGCCGTGAAATGTATAAATTTCACTTGTTATTTATGGTAATTAATGCAAATGCAGTTGAATATGTGATAATTGCTTTTCAATATCTATTTATACAACAAAAATTGGAAGAAAATGCTAATTACCCTATATTTATTGACTGATGAAGTATTTCTTCATTTTTAACTCATGTTTTCATTGTTTATCTTGTAACAATGTAAACAAAAATAATCTCACTTTTAACAAAACATTTCGAGCCTAAAACAACAAATGCTTTGTGTGTGGGGAGGGGGGGAGGGGGTACCCACTCTCGCATCTTTTTATTGGAAATGAACCTGTTTGTTTTTCTATAGTTTAAAATATATAGTGGTAATTGCCATTGATCAACTTACATGCTTCTCTTTGTTGTTTTTTCTTTCATTGATCAATGGCAAAAACAGTGGCCCAATTGCTATGGCCATCAACAAAATATCAGAAATCTAGAGGTCATATCTGCATTGCCAATAGAAGGATGGAACAAGTTTTGATTTTTCAAATTTCCCTTTCGTTAAAAAGATATTAACAAGTGTTAGGATTTTTAAGTTTAACTATCCATTAGATATTCTTAACTGTGTACAAAGGCAGTGAAACGAGTACCTGTACGCGAATATTACTTTAATATCCATTTGGCCACTAGAAATCTTGCATTGGTCACCAATGAATTAGCATGGATGTACAACACACAAGACTGGAGAGTGTATATATCTAATGTGAAAATTTTGCAAGGTACAAAAAAAAGGTCTAAAGGGAAAGCCGTGCTGGATCTAGTCATGATGTATTCATTTATTCTCACCTGAACATCGATGGAGTACCTGTTCTTCCTATTGAAGTAGTACCTGGCTCTTGCCCCACCAGGGCTCCTGATGTAAACATGTGTCCCATCAACAGCAACTCCTGGAAATCTGCAGTACTGGAAAAACTGCTTCTGAAGAGTAGTCACTTTTTGCCTTGTTGTAACTTGTAGGAAACTTCATGACTTGTCCCTTTCTTCTGACAACAGCTTCGGAAACATCCCTCACTACTCTCCATTCGGCAAACAGATGAATGTGACACGGCATGCCGCCTCCTCACGGTGCATCCTTTAGATCGAATTACCTTTTTAAAAAAAATAAAAAAACAAGCATTCAAATAAATCATTTTTTTGCTGGTTTATGCTATTATATTTTTGCATCCCCAACTGTCACTGTCACTTAAAAAAAAAAAAATCCTGATTTCTAGATGTGGTGTGAATCAATTTAACGTAAACGACAAAATTGTCTATGCCTTTTCAAATCTCCTTCACGGCTTCACCTTTTGTGAAATTTAAGCAACAAATCACAAACTTAATTCTTTCCAACACATAATCTGAATAATTTCCTCATGTATTAAAGCCAAATAACAGTATTGGGAAATGCCCCACACACAAATTATGAAAATTAATGCTTTCATCACCTACCATGTAAAAGAATAAATATCATAACTAATCTTTCAATGTATGGAATATGACACAAAATGCTTAGAAATTGAATAAATTTATGTAAACGCACATGTGCACGGCATTATAGGGGCTTGCACGGTCGTAGGCAGACCAGCGGAGCGGGGCAAACGAACAGTGAATTTAGGCGGTCAACATGAATTGAAATATTTCTGGATTTTAATAACGACACTAGGGTTGGATTTTACAACAGAAGCCCTTTTTTATAGCTATGTTAACAATATTCATCAAGTAGTTTGGCCATGTTTTCGCCAACTTTCCCAATACAGAATTTGAATTCAAAGTAGATCTACCTCAATCTAAAACAAAAGGCTCATCATCCAGCGGGTTTTCCCAATCTCAGAGGCCTCTGCCCGGTTGTGCTGCTACATGTATATATTGCTCCAGCTCCTCCTCCAGGTACACCAGCTCATTATGCTGAATCAGCTGCATTTCTACCATCTTTACTAGAGTGAAGATAAAATGAAACAAATGTTTAAACAATGTTTTTAAAATAAAGAAATGTTACTTGTGCTTGTGACTTTGTGGGTGATCCTGGCTCTGGAGACTAAGCCAGTTAATTAAGACAATTAGAACCAGATCTAAATTTAATAAAAGCTTTGCTTGTCATGACTCATAAACAGAAATAACCGTCTGATATGGGTCATTTCTTTAATAAAAATAATAAAACTGACATTTGTTGACATTCTATAATCGGAGGTCTAGTGGAGCCAGACGTAGTCTCAGTGAACAACCGGCAATATAGAGAGACTGAAGCTTTTGGTCTATGCTTGTCAGTGTGATTCATTTTGGGGAACATTGGCATTGCTGATGCCACTTCAATTTCTATTTATTTAGGTACCACTACCACTACCACTAGTACCAGTGTCCAAGTCAAGTGATGGACATCATTGCCAGGCCTAGGCTAGAGCCTGGTATTATTATCATTATCATGAATAGGTCTAGGCCTAGTCTAATTGGCATGTGTCATGGCATTGCTGACAACAAGACAAAATTAAACATGACAGTCATACCGGCCCGGCTAGGCCCAACTCCAGCCCAGGGTCAGAGGGTGCGAGCTCCGCCGCCGCCTTGGGCGTTGGACTCGAGCTCACTCAGACTCAGTCCCTGAACTCTGGAATTGAGAGGCCGTCGGATATGAAAACATCGAACATTTCATGGAAAATGGAAAGTTATAAAGCATATCAAATAGTGAAATGTCAGTAACGTGAAGAGTATGAATTCGACTACATGTACAGGTTTTATACTTACGATTTTAAGGAAAGGATCGAGAGATTGAGAGATTTCAATTGCACTAAAATCGGGCTGACCAGGTACTATCGCAGATTGTTTTGGCGGTGAATTATTTGGATAAAATCAATCGAGCATAAATTATCTCCACCCAGTGCTGCATCCTGATTGGTTGATAGCTCTCAAACCGGGTTTGAGAAATTACAAACCTCCTATCTGAGCAGTCTGTAAATTTTGGGTCTGATGACGTACATAAACCCGGTCTGAGGACAAACCTTGCTTTGTGAAATGTAATTTCAGACCAAGGTCTGAACTAAAACCTGAAACGCGTCATATGACGTACATAAACCTTGGTCTGAGGACAAACCGGCTTTGTGAAATGCATTTCAGACCAAGGTCTGAACTCAAACCTGAAACGCGTCATATGACGTACATAAACCTTGGTCTGAGCTCAAACCTTGCTTTGTGAATTCGGGCCATTGTCTTCTGTTTGTTAAATAATCTTTAAACCATAAGAGTGGCTGACCCCGAATTCCATAATGACTGAGTTTGGAGAGTAGAATAGTGTGATTGAGCGTATCAAATGCTTTACTCAAGTCACAGAATATACCTATAACATGCTCTTTGTTAGCTATGGCACTTGTAATTTTGTCATAAATTTGAATTAATGCTAAGTCAGTTGAGTAATTTTTTCTGAAGCCATATTGATTTGAATTGAGTATTTTGTGTTTAGTGATAAATTTGTGTAGCCTATTATGAACGATTTTTTCTAAGACTTTGGATATACTTGGAAGTAGGGAAATTGGACGATAGTTACTAATTTCGTGAGGATCATCTTTTTCGAGAATGGGGTTGACTTTAGCTATTTTTAATAGATCAGGGAAAACACCTTGCGATAACGAGTGATTAAATATGTGAGTTAAAGGCTTTGCAAGTGGATACATTATTTCTTTTAGGAGAGACATACTTATTTTATCAAAACCGTGAGATTTTGAGTTGTTAAGAGATTGGGTAATGTTAATAATTTCGCTAGGATTTGTCGGATTTAAAAAGAGAGACTCTTGGTTTTGATTGGAAAGATAGTCTTTAAAGTGAGCGTGAGTTCTATTAATTTTGCTGGCGAGTTCAGGGCCGATATTCATGATTTACGGCCAGATAGTTTGCATTCACAAGTTAAAAATATAGGTAGGTGATCGGACACTTCAGAACACAATATTCCACCGATGGTTTTGTTGTTATGTACGTTTGAAAAAATATTGTCAATCTGAGTTGATGAATGTGGATTTATTCTGGTGGGTTTATTAATAATCGAAAAAAAGCCGTATGAATGCATCAACTGCATACAATTGGTTGAGTTACTGTTATCAGATGAGGGTGAGAAGTTGATGTTAAAGTCACCAAGGATAAAAAATAATGTGTTTATTTTCATCCCCTATTTTATGAAGATAAAAATCCAGTTCGTCACAGAATAAATCACAATTAGAGTCAGGGGGTCTATAAATCAAACCTATGATGACATTTTTGGCATTTGAGTTATTAATTTCGATAAATAAAAATTCTGTTTGTGTTAGTTTAATATCTGAACGGATTTTGAAGTTTATGTTTTGTGTAATATAAAACGCAACACCGCCACCTCTTCTTCCTTTGCGGTCCGCCCTAATCAACTTATAATTAGGCAAATTGAACATATCTGGAGAATTCTGATGTAACCATGTCTCACTTATTCCAATGACGGAAAAATCCAAAATTATTTAAAGAGTGTAAAAGGTTTTCAACGTATTCGAAATTTTTGTTCAGACTTCTGGAGTTTATATGTAAAAGTGAAATATTGTCTGGTTTGTAAGAAAATGAAGTTTTGAATTCTTGGGGTGTGTAGTATTTGCTCTCGTTTATATCGTCGACAAGAATATCGGGAGTGTGCGCGTTTGAATTCATTTAACGATACGAATTATGTAAAGTACCGAAAATTTGGAGGATGAACAACTGCGTGTGTGATGCTGGTGCGTTTGTGTGTGTACGAAGTGCATGTGTGCGGGTAACTTCAAAATATAATACAAATGAAAATACAATAAGACCCATCTTGGTCACAGTTACAATAATTGCTTAGGAGCAACAGAGCGGAACCCGACCGCCCGAGTAAAGGGTGTATTTTTGACACACAAAATAGAGGGGCTGGGAAGAAACAAAGTGCTTGATAACAATAATGACAAATCGGAGTACGATTATTAAATGGCAAAGAGGGATTTGACATTCCGCTCATCAAAACAAGTTCAGTCCATACCAATGGATTCTGTGATTGACACAGGAGTTTTGCCAAACAAAGAGATTTCTTGTGCAGAGGAGAAAGATTTATGCATGTTAAAGCAGACTCTGAGATCATGCTTAATCAGGGCTCAAATTAATTTTTTGTCCACGGGGGCTCTTCCCAAAAAAAAAGAGCTCTTTTAGTACTGACGGGGGCTCTTTTTTATACAAATATCCATTGAATTGGTGCCTATGATACTCCTCAATTATTTGCTATTTCATCATTATCATTTTAATCAGCATTTTCCCTCTTACAAATTTACAAGCTACATAGCTGTTACTGACTTTCATCCCGTGATGACATTCTCTCGACTTTTTCCCGTTCTGCACATTATTTCCTCCTCATTATTCGGAGCAACCTTTACATTCTTTCTTTACTAAGCCGCGTAGCGGCGAGGCGATTTTGTTTGTGTGCTATTTTGGACAGGCGCGGATCCACGGGCCGATACTACCGGCCCTCCCCCCCCCCCCCCCCTAGTCTCCCAAAACCGGTTAAAAAAATAGGATAGTAACGTAAATTTTACCTTAACAAATAAAATAAAAAACGCCCCCCCCCCCCTGACCTGCCAGTGACACAAATGCGGCATTAAAATATTTGTGCTTCTCTGACCGTAATTAAATGCCTAAAACCCCTAAACCCCCCCCCCCCCCCTCCCCCCTCCACACCAATTTACGCTCGCTACCCTCTACCTGATCGTAAATACTTTAGCCCCCCACTTTGATAAACGTTCCGCGGGGCCTGTGTATATATATACGCATACAACACTGATCTTTGTGATGTCTTTAACGTGACATCTTCTTTTCCCCTAGCAAACGAGAAAGAAAACAAGGTCATTAAAAGGGATTAAGCGACAAATAATGATTGTGATTCAAATTGATGCGAATATTCGTTTGAATAAGCACTGCTATTCACCCGAATCTTCTTTGTAAAAACAACTTTTACAAATCTCAGCCATGCTTACTGAGTTGAGACGTTCCATTCAATGTAAAATACTCATTAAAGAATAAACTTCTCCTAATCTGAAAGTGATCTTACAACACAGTGGCAGATTTGCATGGCTTAGATTTGTAAAAGTCGTTTTTACAAATAAGATTCTGGTGAAAAGCATTGCTTATTCAAAAAAATCCTTGCACAATTTGAATCACAATGATTATTTGTCGCATAATCCTTTTATTAAATAACCTTGTTTTCTTTTTTGTTTGCAGGGGGAGAAGAAGCTATGTCACGTTAAGAAATCATAAAGATCAGTTGTATTATGCGTATATACATATGATACCAGAACAAAATGTTGATTATCAGAATGTCATTTTGGAATACCTCTATACAAATACCACATTGTCTTTAGCCCGTATCAGTATTAGTTTGAGCAAATATAAAGCTATTATTCTTTATTCAGTTCAGTATAATGCTTTTCCTCAAAAATAGTTTCGCTATTTGTTTAGGGTTGAGACGCTAAGAAATGGTTTCAAATGTACATTACACAAACCCTGAACCATGGAAAATGATGGTGGTTCTCTCTCTTTCTTTATTTTAATCATGCATTATCAACTACATATAAAGCAGCAACCAAAAACGTAGGGTTATCTGAGATAGGTGAAAGTAAGAGTTTTAAAAAAAGTCTTGCTAAAACGGCGCTTCACCCCCCCCCCCCCCCCCTGAAGAAAAAAAATAGATTAGTGGTCCTCCTCTCCAGCATCCCCCCTCCCCCCCCCCGCTTTAATATTCACCGGCCGGCTGAGTCGGCGCAAAAAATGTTCCCCCAAAACTGGACCCCCCAAAACAAATATATGTGCATTTATCCACCCCCCCCCCCCCCCGCTTATTCGCCGATCGCCGGCTGGCTGATTCGCCGCTAAATATGTTCTCAAGATTTGGGCCCCACCTCTTGCCGCCGGCTGGATCCGCCCCTGATTTTGGACCCCCGTAAGTGATGTTTTCCTGGCATTTACTTACATGCGAAGCATCGTCCACGAGCCGCATAGCGGCGAGGCGATTTTTTGTTTGTTGCTATTTTGAACCCCCGTATTGTTTTCCTGGCATCTACTAACATCTTACTGTGTGGGTCGATCTGGACACAATGGCCCGAATTCACAAAGGAGGTTTGTCGACAAACCTTGGTTTTCGTACGTCATATGACGCGTTTTTTACAAACCTGGTTTGTAAAGAACAAAAGGAGGTTTGGCGAAACAAAAGGAGGTTTGAGCTCAAACCTTGCTTTGTGAATTCGGGCCAATATGGCGTCTTTCTATGCACATCACATTTTCACTTAGCAGCCCAAGGGGGCCGGGGGGGAGGATGGGGTTAAACCCCCTACCCCCCCCCCCCCCCGTAGATCTGCCCATGTTACCATATCATTCCACGACATCTTGGTCTTCCTCTTCTTCTCAATAGGGACTTTTAGATTTGCGTGGACGTGGACGTGTTACGTCCTTTTAAGGCACTGGCAGTCACAATCATGTGACGACCTTTTAAGCACTGGCAGTGCTCTAAAAGGAGGTCACACGTTGCAGTCCACGTTCTCATCGTGCAAATCTAAAAGTCCCTAATATTGATTTACTGGTCGAGGTTCATTATTTGCTGGTCATTTGAAATCACCAGATTTCAGCGGGTTTACGCTTTCACAACGAAAAACTTCTCCATGACCATGTTTCTGCCCTTGCGCGATCGCCTCCAGCTACAGCAGACATGGCGCGGCAGCGTGCACACGTACCGTTACTTAAGCTATGGTCACAAATCAGAGCAGCGACCGACCGATCAGTAGCCTGCTCGGTCGCTGCTGGAATTAAGCATCGCCCAGCAATTAGGTCGGTGCCCGGGCGGGGACCGCCCAGGCACCGAGCGTTTTTTGGGCGGCGAGTGAAAAATGAGCAGGCGCCGCCCAAATTTTAACTCCGCGCTAAAACTTCAGCGGCGACCGAGCGATGCCCTAAAAACGAGCGGTGCCTGGGCGGCCACCGCTCGGTGGCCGGACAGCCGCCGGGCAGAATTGGTTAAAAACTCGCCGCTCGGCCGCCGAGCAGGCTACTTTTGGGTAATGTGACCATAGCATAACGGCGCAGTAGGCCTATAACCACTGCTGACGGCGGTACTGCACTGTGAGCTGAATCGGTAATAAAAGGCCTACTCATAGAACGAGAAATCTTGCACGCTAATCTAAGTTCCATTTCATTGGTTTAAGGTTTGAAAATTGAAACTCAATATTGTCTTAAAGGTATAACAGAAAAGATAATCTTTATTTTATAATTCCACGGGGGCGATTATGTAGCTCACAAGGGCGAATCGCCCACCGCCCCCGTGTGTTTTGAGCGCTGTCAGCTTAATAGCAATAAAGTCAATTCGGAGTACCATAATATTAAATGGCAAAGAGGGTTTTGACATTCCCGCTCATCAAAAAAAAAGTAAAGTCAATTACAATATACAGATAGATTCAAATTTTTGAATGCTATACAGATAATAATTATTGATAAAGAGTGAGGAGTTCGGTCTTGATAATCCCAGTAATCAAGATTAAAGGTTAATTAAAGTTGTCTCCAGCTTCCAGCCCAGTGGAGGGTAAGCTACATTCCTACATGATACAAAATGGAACTGCATGACCCCCGAAGGTATACAATCGTGACAATTTAGCATTAGTGAAAAAGTACAATTCCTTCAAGATTCAAATGTTTTACGTATTTGGGCGATCGAATTTTCCATTATTACTGGTCAGAAAACAATAAAACACACCAAAACATAAATGCAGATTCGAAATGAAAGTAAGGCTGCTCAAACAATGGACCCAACGCTCTATGCGTCGAGTATGTTTGTGATAGAGCGCCACAGCGGACCGATGTGAAGATCGGTCAGCCGTGGCGCGGAGAAGCCACGCCCTGTTCCTACGTCAGACACGCGTAAACGATAAGTCCATGTATTTGTTAAGTTTATAAGCACACGAAATTTCGAATGTATTTTTTGATTGACACAGGTGATTGGAAAGATACATGCATGCTAATGCCTAGGTCACATATAAACCGGGCCCCGTACGATTTTCCCTACCCGGCGGCTTGCCGAGGATTTAGAGACCGTACGGGAACCTTCCGATTTTCTTTTCTACGGCATGTGTGGTCACATATTCTGCGGCGCCCGGGAGGTGCCCGGTGAAAATTGGTCGAGTGAAATGCAAGGCGCCCGTAAGGATGCCGGCCGGTAAGCTTACGTGCTCCGCCCGATGAGCAGGTGCACCCGTGGCTCCCGGAAGGCACCCTGCCGGGGCCCAACCGGGGTCCTCAAGGTGCCCTGCCTGGGGCCGGCCGGGATCCTCAAGGCGCCCGGCCGGGTCCCGTGCGGTGCACTGAATTATGTGTCCTCTGACATCCGCACCTATTTTAAAGCTGCGTTGTACATTTTGAGATGCCGCCTTGAGGGGCCCGCATGGGCAATACTTATTTCAAATTGCCACCGGACGGCAGACGCCCGGTGTTGTGCATATTACCCGGGGCTCTTAAGGGGCCCGTGAGGGAGCCGTAGGGTACACGTACGGCATCCTTTAGCACCGCAAGTTGCCCGTAAAGATTTGTCATGAGAATTGACCCCAAATAAAAGTCGTGAGGGGCCATCCGGACACCGTCCGGAGCCCGCACGGGACCCGTAAGGTGCCCTGCGGGCCCTTCACGGGCTCTCTACGGCCTAAAGGTCAGATAAAAACGCCGGGAGAATTGGGAGCAGCCGACTCAGCACCACGGCGCCCGTACGGCTTCAGAAACTGTCCCGGCGCCCGTAGGATCTTTACGGTAGCCGGCCGGACACCGGCCAAAAATTCCCAAAATGTATGTTTTTACTCGCCGTACGGGCCCCGGGGTGTATATGTGAAAGCCCCATAATGCCTATAAACATAGACACATATAAACCGGGCCCCGTACGATTTTCCCTACCCGGCGGCTTGCCGTGGATTTAGAGACCGTACGGGAACCGTCCGATTTTCATTTCTACGGCATGTGTGGTCACATATTCTGCGGTGCCCGGGAGGTGCCCGGAGAAAATTGGTCGAGTGAAATGCAAGGCGCCCGTAAGGGTGCCGGCAGGTTGCCGGCCGAGTGCCGGCCGGTAACCTTACGGGCTCCGTCCGATGAGCAGGTGTACCGATGGCTCCCGTAAGGTGCCCTGCCGGGGCCCGGCCGGGTGCCGTGCTGTGCACTGAACTACAGAGTGAGTCAGAAAAAATGTCCTACTTTTTAAAAGTTGTATTGTTTGAAATATGAATATTTAATCATGAGTTTCATGATATATGTTAATAGAGTTATCCTCCCAGTACACTTAGGTACCATTTTCATTTGAATATCTGCATGCATCACTGAATATCAGACAATCTTTACAAGACTGCCAGATCTCACTTGCGCCAAGTTACTGGGTGAGGAATAAAACAGTGCATTGAACAAAGACAGTCAGACACGCGCACACGCACACACACACCCACACACACCCACACACACACACACACACGCACGCACAACCCACATAACACACACGGTGACAATTATGTCATAATTACCCCTTTTCTGATTGAGCATTGATTTTTATCAAGGTCGCTGAATGTTTAAGTGGCATAACCCTAAAAATCTTTCCCTTTTGTACACATTCACTACCACCATCATGTCATCATCATCATCATTGTCATCATCTTAATCTTCAACATCATCATCATCATTATCATCATCATCATCATCATCATGAAGCACAACATCCACAATATCATGAAACTCATTATTAAATATTCATACTTCAAACAATACAACTTTTAAAAAGTGGTACATTTTTTCTGACTCACTCTGTATGTGTCTTCTGGTACATTTCGAGATGCCCCCGTGAGGGACCCGCACGGGCAATATTCATTTTAAATTGCCCCCGGACGGCAGACGACTGTTGTTTTGCATATCACCCGGGGCTCTTGAGGGGCCCGTGAGGGCGCCGTAGGGTACACGTACGGAACCCTTGAGCACCGCAAGGCGCCCGTAAAGATTTTTCATGAGAATTGAACCCCAAAATCGTGAGGGGCCCGTCCGGGCACCGTCCGGAGCCCGCAGGGGACCCGTAAGGTGCCCTACGGGCCCTTTACGGGCTTTCTACGGCCTCAAGGTCAGATAAAAATGCCGGGAGAATTGGGAGCAGCCAACTCAGCACCACGGCGCCCGTACGGCTTAAAAAACTGTCCCGGCGCCCGTAGGAACTTTACGGCAACCGGCCGGACACCGTCCGAAAATTCCAAAAATGTCTGTTTTTACTCGCCGTAAGGGCCCCGGAGTGTATATGTGAAAGCCCCATAATGCCTAGGTCACATAATAAACCGGGCCCCGTACGATTTTCCCTACCCGGCGGCTTGCCGTGGATTTAGAGACCGTACGGGAACCGTCCGATTTTAATTTCTACGGCATGTGTGGTCACATATTCTGCGGCGCCCGGGAGGTGCCCGGAGAAAATTGGTCGAGTGAAATGCAAGGCGCCCGTAAGGGTGCCGGCAGAGTGCCGTCCGAGTGCCGGCCGGTAACCTTACGGGCTCCGTCCGATGAGCAGGTGTACCGATAGCTCCCGGAAGGTGCCCTGTCGGGGCCCGGCCGGGGTCCTCAAGGCGCCCGGCCGGGTGCCGTGCGGTGCACTGAACTACAGAGTGAGTCAGAAAAAATATCCCACTTTTTACAAGTTGTATTGTTTGAAGTATGAATATTTAATCATGGGTTTCATGATATATCTTGATAGAGTTATCCTCCCAGTACATTTAGGTACCATTTTCATTTGAATCTCTGCATGCATCACTGGATATCAGACAATCTTTACAAGACTGCCAGATCTCACTTGCGCCAAGTTACTGGGTGAGGAATAAAACAGTGCATTGAACAAAGACAGTCAGACACACGCACACGCACCCACACACGCACACACACACACACACAACACACACGGTGACAATTGATTCATAATTACCCCTTTTCTCATTGAGCATTGATTTTTATCAAGATCGCCGAATGTTTAAGTGGCATGACCCTAAAAATCTTTCCTTTTGTACACATTCACTCCCACCATCATGTCATCATCATCATCATTGTCATTATCTATCTTCATCATCATCATCATCATTATCATCATCATCATCATCATCATTATCAAGAAGCACAACATCCGCCAATACGCACCAAAAGGACAGCGGCCACTCAACTTTTCGTACGATAAGAAGAATTCCCGACAAAAAGTAACAGTTTGGTGGGCCTTGTCGGGAATGAAATGCTTATTGTGTGCGTGTGCATGTGCGTATGTGGGTGTGTGTGTGTGTGTGTGTGTGTAGTGTGTGTGTGTGTGCGTGCGTGCGTGTGTTTGTATGTTTTTGTCTGTCTGGCTAATTGGATAATTGAAAAAAGAAAAAAAAATTATTCCTCATCTAGCAACTTTGCGCAAGTGAGATCTGGCAGTCTTGTAAAGATTGTCTTATGTTCAGTCATGCATGCAGGGATTAAAATGAAAATGGTACCTAAATGTACTTGGAGGAAAACTCTATCAAGACATATCATGAAACTCATGATTGAATATTCATACTTCAAACAATATAACTTTTAAAAAGTGGGACATTTTTTCTGACTCACTCTGTATGTGTCCTTTGGTATCCACACCTCCTGTATTCAAAACTGCGTTGTACATTTCAAGATGCCGCCGTGAGGGACCCGCACGGGCAATATTCCTTTTAAATGCCCCCGGATGGCAGACACCTGTTGTTGTGCATATCACCCGGGCTCTTGAGGGGCCCGTGAGGGCGCCGTAGGGTACACGTACGGAACCCTTGAGCACCGCAAGGCGCCCGTTCAGATTTTTCATGAGAATTGACCCCCAAAATCGTGAGGGGCCCGTCCGGGCACCGTCCGGAGCCCGCACGCGACCCGTAAGGTGCCCTGCGGGCCCTTCACGGGCTCTCTACGGCCTAACGGTCAGATAAAAACGCCGGGAGAATGGGAGCAGCCGACTCAGCACCACGGCGCCCGTACGGCTTCAAAAACTGTCCCGGCGCCCGTAGGATCTTTACGGTAGCCGGCCGGACACCGGCCGAAAATTCCCAAAATGTATGTTTTTACTCGCCGTACGGGCCCCGGAGTGTATATGTGAAAGCCCCATTAGGCAGGCTCGGACGAACATACTTTGATAGCAATTATGACAATTCGGAGTACAATAATATTAAATGGCAAAGAGGGTTTTGACATTCCCGCTCATCCAAAAAAAGTTCAGTAAATTACAATATAACAGGTAGACTCAAAAAATTCGAATGCTATACAGATAATATTTATTGATAAAGAGTGAGGAGTTCGGTCTTAAAAAACCCAGTAATCAAGATCAAACGTTAATAAAAACTTGTCTCCAGCTTCCAGCCCAGTGGAGGGTAAGCTATAACTTCCTGCATGATACAAAATGGAACTGCATGACCCCCGAAAGGTATACAATCATGACAATTTAGCATCGAGGATAACGTACAATAAAGATTCAAATGTTTTACGTATTTGGACGATCGAATTTTCCATTATTATTGGTCACAAAAACAATAAAACACACAAAAACATAAATGCAGATTTGAAATGAAAGTAAGGCTGCTCAAACAATTGACCCATCGCTCTATGCGTCGAGTATGTTTGTGATAGAGCGCTACTGCGGACCAATATGAAGATCGGTCAGCCGTGGCGCGGAGAGGCCACGCCCTGTTCCTACTTCAGACACACGTAGACGATAAGTCCATGTATTTGTTACAGTAAGTTTAATAAGCCTATCATACACGAATGGTGTGACTGACACTATGAACATGACAGACAATGAAAGCGGACAAAATATACAGTTCCTCAGGTAGACAAAGGAATATCCCTTCACTGCTATTATGTACAAATGTGTAGAACAGGTGAATATGCATGTGACATCTGTTCTACACATTTTTACATAATAGCAGTGAAGGGATGTCCCTTTGTCTACCTGAGAACTGTATATTTTGTCCGCTTTCATTGTCTGTCATGTTCATAGTGTGACACGGGTGTTTTGCAAAACAAAGAGATTCGTTGTGCAGACGAGAAATATTCATGCATGCCAAAGCAGACTATGACATAATGCTTGATAGCAATTCGGAGTACAATTATTAAGTGGCAAAGAGGGTTTTGGCATGAATTCCCGGTCATCAAAACAATTTCAGTCAACTACAATAACACAGATGGACCCAAAACAATTGAATGCTATACAGATAATAATTATTGACCAAG
>JAVYIG010015674.1:0-34767 GCA_035222895.1 Strongylocentrotus droebachiensis | reverse complement strand
ATAGAATGATAACAACAATAACATAGGAGATACGATAGAAAACAAAAATAGAAAATTATTAAGAATAGATAATGGAAAGATGGACAAAACATGAAAGATAGAAAAAACAAAGAATAACATAAGGAAAGACAGAAAGAGAAGGTAGAAGGAGGAAGCAAAGGATAGTGCAGGGAAAGATAGGAAGAGGAAATAATGGAATAATAAAAACAAACAATAACATAAGGGAAGGTGATTGAAGATAGAAACATAACATAACATTGAGACAGAAAGAGAAAACTCTACGCCTATATTCTGCTTAGGTTGGTTTATTAAACAAAAATGAGAAGAACACAGCGAAGGTCTAGGAACTAGACTACTCCGATTCAACAACATAAACATCGCCCAGACACGCAGCTCAGAAATTGTCACACAACCTTTGCCGAGTAGTTTGATTCTGATGCCAGCCTGAGCGCACGTAGTGCTCTTACGCATACAGTTTTCTAATGAGGACCGTGCGTGCTACAACGAGTGATTTACGTACACGTAATGCCTCGTTGTAGCAAGGAACGATTTGCTCGGGTCCTCGACCGGATCTCTATGCGACAATCTGCGCTCGAGCGGAACGGCTGAGCATGCTGGATATGAGCGTCGGCTGATCTGAGCGTACGATGTAACGATCTCATATTTACCTCCGCTTTTTGCTGGTTCATTTTTTCCCGTTCAAAATTGCATTTCAGGTAGCAGTTAATTTCTGAATTTCTGGTAATAAAATCGAATTCTAAATAAAACATTAAATCAAAAGGACAATTGCACTAATATGCGCAGTCAGACAAGCTGGTCAGTTCGCACTAAGAGGGGCTTAATCCGATGCAGCTGATAAACAGCCAGTCGAAACATGATTGACAGCTCTCTCCGCGAGAAGAAGAGGGGAAAAGTTTCCTGATGCGAGTCAAATCTGAAATCTTTTAGTGTGTTTTAATATCATATCTCCGGCATTACTAGCCCGATTTTTGTGCTTTGAAGTTTTTTTGGGTATAATTATCCATAAGAACAAATTTTTGGGGAAAAAAACACAGGTTTTTGTAACCTTGGGATTTTTTTTCTTCACATTTTCTCTTCAGCCAAACTCTGTTGACGGGTCTTATTAGCGCGTCATTGGCAATGGATTAGGAAAGTGATAAGAACGGGAGGTCCTTCTCCAGGCTCGTTTGCAAACTCTATGAGACAATACCCGAGTAAAGGGCCCTCAAGTGGGAATCGCTACAACGAGGAATTTTCGTAATGATGTAAAGCATGTTTGGCATAAAATACACTACCTGTATGCGCTGTTTAAGGGTGAACCACTCACCCTTTAAAATCTTTAGGAAATCAGTATAAACCTATAATTTTTTATTTCATTCAGAATAATAGAGAAAAGTAAACAATCAATACATTTCTACTCAATTCATACCGATTGTGAAAGCGTGGTAAATCTGTTCTAACCAAGAAATCGAACCATCACATTTGTTTCAATTACCAATCAATCTTCTCATCTTTCAACCGTATCCATGCTTGACTTTTATTATCCTTTTCTCCGTAGCAATAACGGAAATAAAGCAACCTAAGTCCATGCATGTTTGTCTGGTGCTATTATAAAACCGTATCTAATGTCTTTTTAATGACAGACCTTGAGATCTCAGCAAACATGTAAAGATTTCTCATTTAGTTAAAACCAAGATTTAATTAAGATAATTATATATGTCACAACACTTCACAATACTCAATTAAGTTTCTGAATGAAAAATATTCAGGCTGATCAATTACTTAAGTGTGGAACTATTCAAAGCAAATGTCTAATTAGGCTCAAATGGTTTTGGCATGGTAAAACTTCTTTCTTATTCATTAAGGTAGGTCTCATACTTTATCACTAAATCAGACTCCTAATAGATTAAAACACAAATAAAAATGTTCATTATGATGTTGTTTGTCTTAATTATTTTTGGGCAAAGACAGGTCCAAACCCCATTTTACAAAACTTGTCATCAGTGACAAATCGTCGCTCTCACCACGAACCATCCTCTCGAGCAAAATTTTGCTATTTTTTCATTTTTCTGCATTTTTTGCATGTACTCATGGTTACCTACATCCTGTAAAAATTTCAGAGCGTGAATATGCTTGGTTACGTAATACCGTAATCATCACAAAGCGTCCGCTCAGTGATTATAGGATTTGTCTGCACCACGGACCGTCCTCTGTTGCGCGCAGTACCAGAGCCTTCCATTCAATTTGTACACTGTCAGGTTGTGCGCAAGTAGAGCGGACGGTTCGTGGTGAAATCGCGTAGCGTGATCGCGCATTTTATCTTTTCCACGAACCGTCCTCTCTGTTTACAAACCAATTGTAGCAAAAATACTTGAACTCAAGAAAATCTAAACACACTGTATAAAACTTTAAGACCTAAGCTCTCAAGTAGTCCCATTGATTTTTAATATAATATATTCTAAAGTCTAACAATTACCATTTTAAAAAGTCCTAACTTTTAAAAGCGTTTTCTGCAAAACTGACTTTTGCTTGGAAATGCGCGGAGAGGACGGTTCGTGATGCGAGCGACGAAATGACAGTTGTTGTTATAAGCTTGTGAAATCCTTGCCTCTGATTGGTTATCAGCAGATTTATCACTGATTTATCACCACATGTGAAATTGGTCCCTCATCAAGTTCTTTCTCTATCCCTCTCTATCTTTAGCCTCTTTCTTTGTTATGAAAACATATCCAATGAGTTAATACTGAACAATCACACCTGTCCGATTCTATCAACATCAATGTCTATTTCTCTCTGTGGAGGGTGGCAAGGCAGTGGTGGTGGTGGGAGTGGTTGTGTAGTGGTGGTGGTGGGGATAGGGTGGTTTAGGGTGGGTGTCTAGACAAAATGTTAAACATAGCTAGAGCCCACCATGGGAACTTTGAGAACCACAACACCACCTGTTTGTCTATCTCTCTGACATTTGATCTCATAGTATTATCAATGTCAAGTGTCAGACCTTCACATCTCTTTGATGGTTCCTTGGTCGTCATGGCAACCTGGAGTCCCTATCAGATTAATAACCTTCTTATCAGCTCTCTTAGTCAATTGAGACCACTTAACAAGTCAATATTTGGAGTAAACCTTGACAAGATTGCATGTCATGTGAATTCAATGGGGAGGGTTCATACTACTTTCTGAAATTTATTTGGAAGAAATTATTTCTGGGGGGAAAACGTTTTTAGAAGATGTTAATTTATAAGAATTTCACACAGTACTTGTTGATGATTAAGTTATTTTGCATCATAAGGTGTAGTGTGTTCATATTTCATTTTTTTCATGAACCTTAAAACTACCCGGTATATGAATTTCTTCCTTGAAACTTTGTGAAGTCTAGAATTCAGTGTATAAGAGACATGTCTGGGAAATTTGAAAGCACCTGTATTACTTGGTGCTCCCGACAACATTTGTTTTTAGCTTTATTTCAACAAAGGTATCGTTCAATTTAAGTTTGTGATTGGGCTATTACGGTTAGGGTTAAGTATAGGTATATTGCCTAGTCTAAGATTGAAGTGAGGAATGTGATTAGTGATACCAATTTTGATCTTGGGGTAATTTACGCTGGAGCATATTTCTAACAGTCATCTTGTGTACAGACAATTTTTCAGTGTTTGAGTAAGTGCCCCAAAATCTGTTTCATTTGAGCACATACCGATTGAATTTTGTACACCTAAAACTCTGAAGCTTTGTGGAGTTGTTCAAGTGTGAACACTTCCGTTGTTTATTTGTTTGATCTCTCCATTGGCAGTGAGTCAGGTGTGTAGATAGTCCTTGGTTTGAATTGCTGTATATACCAGGAAAAGAGGTTTTATATTTGATTTTTCCTCTTTATTTGTCTCTGTCTGGTTTAATTAACTCAAGGAAAGCTAATTGTTTAATGACAGTTGTATCTCTGTGGCCCTCTAAACAGACAAGAAATAAGGTACCAGAGTTATCTTCAAATCATAGACTTTTTAGAATTATTTTCATTGTAAATGTTGGTCAAATACTTGTAGTATTTGGCACTGAATGGTGTAGTCCTTATAGGTATTATAATATAGTGTACACAAATTTATTTTTTTGTTGATAAATGGGAGTTCTTGTGTGGTTTTCTATTGTAAAAGTGGGAGTTTCAAACATAATGTTAACTTTTAGTTAATGTTTCAATATTAGGAATATTTAAAGTTTAGCAAAGCTTTCTTAGACCTTTCCTGATTTAAATTTCAGCCTGTTACCACATGTTTTGTCACTGGTCAATACATTTGCTGTCAGATCACATAATTTTGATATCGACAGCATTTCTGGGCAACTTATTGGAACAGTTTTTAAGATCCTAAGATGCATTGTGTAAAAGGCATTTAAGGAACCAAGGCAGACACCTTTGTATCCATGGACTATAGCCTTTCCATTAAATGTGACAAATACAATTTGTTGAAGAATAGGCTGAGGATAACATAGCAGAGAGGTGTGAATATGAATTGAAAAGGGGAGAAGATTATCTCAAGATCCTATTGTATAGAGGTTAGTGAGGAGAGGGAGATGTTTATATTTAGGATTTACATGGATTAGGTCTTGAAGGGATTATCTTATTTGTGCCTAGCAGTGCTGGATTGGATTGTTTTATGGGATTTATTTTCAAGGCAGAGAGAGACAGCATTGTAACAACTCCTTGATTGTAAGAAGGCAGCTCTCTTTTGTTCTGGGTTCTGGGTTCAACCCAGTCTGGAAGGCGTAGACTATCACTTTTATCACCTTTAAATAAACCTCTACCCTATATTTCTACAATAAGAAATACTTTTGTATGTTCTCAATATCAAGATGTTATCAATATTTTTCAAGATATATTCAAATATTTGTAAACATTATAATTGTGGGATATACACAAATTAAATTAACAGAGAGAGGAGGCACGATAGCTCAGTTGGTAGAGCAGTGGTCTCGCAATGCGGCGAGCCGGGTTCAAAACGGCGATGCGCGGGTGCCCTTTGGTAAGGCATTAATCCTCATTACCAGGCCTCTCGGAGAGGACCAAAAGCCGTCGGTCCTTTGGTTGCTTACTAACAAGCATTTATGCTTTCTTAGCTGTCAGGTAAAATAACCACCACTACACACACACACACAAGAGAATCCAGAAATATATACATTTTATTCATAAATAATTGCCACTTTCCCTTCTTTATGAGTCTGAATGCCTAGACTAGTTAATCATGAGGCAAACTGATACTGATTCATTTTGCATAAGGTATGCTGATAAGAAACAACAGCCAGTACCACTTTGGGCAGTCTGGTGAGAAAATTGTTACAAGAGCGTTTGAAAAAGCGAGATTGGTTCGGCCCGCTTGAGTGATTTTTTTTCCTTCTCCCCAACCCAACTTCGGTCATTTCATTTTCACTACTACGAGCTTGTGATACAAAGTGATATTGTGTAGCAGGACGAAGAAGCACACGCTTGGATGCTGTATGTATAATTCATTATGTACAGAGTGTGTCAAAAAGAAGATTAGTTCAGTTGAAATTTCTTTTTTGTCAGTAATAACTGATATATGAAATGGAATAAAATCAATCAATCAATAAATGTCGTATTTTATGTATATGCAGGGGAATATTAATTTGTGATATTTTAAAGTAATTTCATTACAAAAAAGGTGAGGCATTAGATTTGCAATTGCAATTATGTAAATTATTGTATGAAATATGAAATGTATTGCTGTTGCTGTTGGTAAATAAATAAAATAAAATAAAATAAAATCAAATTAGTAATGATACCATCAAATTATGAATGCTTGTACACTTGTATGAAATCTTGAAAAAGATCTTTGTAAACGATCTTTGTAAACAATGAAGAATGATGTCCTTTTATAAGTAATAATATATATTTAGGAAAGATTATCTCACTACTTTTATAAAATTATCAGTACTAGATTTATTTTTTTTTTAACATGAGGAGGGAGGGAGTGCAAAATGACTCTCTGGGAAATATCTATTTAAAGAATCAGTAAGCTTTCTTGGTCTTGTGAACCACAACTTTATCTCTCTCTCTCTCTCTCTCTACATATATTTATAGATCCATAATATTGTTTCATATATGATATAAATTCTGCTCTCGGGCTAGAAATATTAAGAAAGCATTAAAACACATCCATATTTTTTTTTACCTGATCTCCTTGCTTTCTTGGATCACCTTGTAGTACAGTGAGGAAATAGGGACCATTAGCCAAAATGAGTAGTGCACTTTTTTGTGTTCCATTTCCCACTTCGATGACCAGCTGTACCCTTTTCATTCATCACTTCTCATTTATATTCTAATCTCATGTCTGATATGAATAGGTTCTCCTCCCAAAGATGGGTGTCTGTTTGGCGTACATTCGTTATTCTGCTTAATAGGCAATGTGTAAATATATCGTCTGTGTGGAATTGGAGCAAGAAGGGCATTATCATTTACTTTAATATAGAGTTATATAGCACCCTTCTAGCCCCTAAAGACAACGTTGTGGTGAAATGCAAATGGGTTTGGGAAGCTCGTAGATGCTAAGTAATTCAGTATAGAGAGTCTTGAATAATGGGTTGGTGGTAGTTGTCATTTATCATGAAATTGGAACAACTGTTTGACTTGGGATAATTAATTTAAAACAAATATGGAATGTCTTTGTTTGATATCTACTGTTGACTATCTCATAGATGGTATAAGATTAAGGTTCTTGCCTATTATTATCATTGTTTTGGCGCCCCCCCCCCCAAAAAAAAAAAAAATGGGAAAAAAATAAATAGTACCTTCATACTTATCATATTTAAAGTATAAATTCTCATAATTTTCAATTAAGTCATGGGGCATTTCTGAAATTTTTGAATAAATCAATTTTCTGTCCAATCTGTTCATTGCCCCTTCGACTATGCACTTGGATGCATTTACAGGGGTAGCAAATCTATGATACAGGCTATCTATCCAGTGACTGGAAAAGCTATTATGGTCACCAGGAATATGATAGTTCTCAGTTCATTGAGCAAGGCTTGATTATTATCATGATGATGATCATCATGTGCATTGCATATCTCTTTCTCTTGGCATTCCACCTTATTGTGCCTTACTTAGGAAATGCCTCTTGTGTGTTTTTTTAATTTTAATTTTGAATATTTATTGTGTGTTATATACTGTGGTGTAGCCAGGAATCTGTTGCTGGTGAGGGAGGGAGGGGGGGGGGGAGGGGGGAGGGGAGGGGCTCAATTCTAAAAATCTTTGACAAGAAAAAGAAAGGGACAACAAAATTATTTAAAAAAGGAGATTTTTTTTTTTTTTTTTAAAGGGTGAAATTAGGGGCACATTTTGTTTTTATACTGGATATGTTTATTCAAAGATTTAAGCCTACATTTTGAGGTTATTGGCTAGAAAATAGGTAATTAAAAAGATAACCTTGCTGAATTTGAGCTTTGGATAATGAATTTCAACTGATACTGCATTTTTTTTCCATAAAGATTATACCAGCAAAAGTTCTCATACTCTTAATAAAAATGTTTGATAAGTTGTGAAATATTTTTTCATTATCATTATAAAACATCTGTGTTTCTGTGATAGCAGCAGAAGTTTGTGTGTTTTGATTAAAACGGTTGAATGTTATTAAATATAAACACCACAATCATATCAGAAGGGTTTCCATTCTTGAACGCTACGTTTCAACAATTACACATTCCCACAGTTCCTTATCTGCAGACATGGTTCATATATATATATATATATATATATATATATATATAATATATATATATATATATATATATATATATATATTATTCCTTTGTTTCTCCTGGTTGACTAGATCAATTCTAAGAAAGGCTGTTTTTCAAGACTATGATTATCATAAAATCATAGGATCACACGTGTTTTGCAGTATGTCCCAAACCTAACGGTTCTCTTCTTGACACTGAATACAACTTACCCCTTCAACCACCCGGACCACTCCACTAAATTAAGAGGGATTGCGGCTGACTCACTAAACACAATCCATGGCTCTTTCACACAAAAAACCCTGTCCACTGATAAGCCTGATCGCCCGTCTTTCATTGAGACCATTCATACAACCCTCCCCCACCGTACAATGCAGCCAGCATACCTCCTTTACAATCACCCACCATGTGTGTATCTGTCTGGTCCGTCTTGTTAAAGCCCCCTTATTTGTTTGTAGGCCAGGGATGGTCATTCACGTTTGGGGACTGTCATTTTTTGTCTGATGCAGGATTTGGAGTCATACTAACAGGACATGTGCTCACTGGCAGTCAGACCAAGAACTGCAGTGCAGTAGTACTTGGTGGTATTTACATATCAAGAGTAGATAATTATTTCCTGAACTCATTGTGGTCTTGCTTTATCATCCTTGGTGATACTATCAGCAGTAATTAATGTTTTTAATCATCATGTTCAAATGTCTGTAATAAATATGACCTTCGATGTGGACTTACTTCAATATTGAACTCTCTTACGGATGATTCTCACGGTAATTAATTGTTTACTTTCGAGAACCGCTTTATTTTGTCAGAGACGACTCCTCAAACACCCATCGTGACTCAAGGATATTCAGTTGTGAAACGCACATTGGTAGTCGATGATCATTCTTTGTTTTGATTTGCACTATTTGTTTATCACTGAACGTAGGTAAACCAGAATTCAGCGAGCAAACAAGACTTGTCAACTCTTGGCCTGTCGCGATCAACGCCTGATTGATTCCCTCTCCGATTTGACACGTACGTTCATGCGATTGATAAATTCAGGAACCCATCGATTACACAATTCATCTTTGACAAAGGAAAGGCAATGAATTGATAAAGCATTCACCTTTAGCCCAAACCATTCTATAGCGATTACTCATCAAGAGTATGTTGAATTTGGGATAGCACCTCCAGTTTTCATTATTCACCGCATGGCAAATAATATGTGATAGCGGAATCCACCTTTTATCCGTTCAGGATTTGGATATTTTTTGCGTGGGAAGTTTGCAAAACCTTTGGTCACGACTCATGATCAGATGACTGATGTATACAGTACTGAACTGTTCTATTCTGTATGATCATTATTTGGGCTTTCGCAATAACCTCAAGTTTGGATGTTTCTAACATACAGATGAAATTCTGAGGCACGCATATGGAATCAATTGGAGATAATTTCTTCATCATCCGCTTATTAAGAATAAATTTGAGATGGAATCATTCTATACAGCATGCCGTTTGATAGACCATGTAACTGATTGATAGTATGGTATGTACAGCGGAGTATAATAACTGGCTTAGTGCAGTCAATGGATCCCGCTTTTGATTCTTCCGGGCAGAGATAATAATCTCGGAACGAAATCAATGGAAGTAATTTCGTCATCATTTGCTCATCAAGGCCCAGCTCAGAATCAATGCACTTCTTACCATAAAGCCATTACGTGCTCTATGAAAGAATATTGCCTTGAGGTACACCGGTCTTGAACAGGATTCAATGATTGATGCTTATTAAACCTTTCATCAAATATTGTTGAACTGCCTCGACATACGACTGCTTTGTGGTCAAGACAGAGCTCTGCTGAAGGCAAACATTGAAGTTGGGGAAGTTTGGACCAGAAGATCAAATCCTCTTTAATTGTCTGTTAGCTGCTTGAATAAGGGGATAAACCAGCAAATCTGCTCAAAGGGTGTTTATTTAATTCCATTTGATCTTTTTGAAAGCTGCAGCTGCCTCTCCACATGCACACTTCAGTCTTCTGGTAAAGACACACAAATAGAGATTGGACAATCTTCCAACAAAGCTGGTCTTTTAAATAGAAAATGTGACCACAAAGAAAGAGAATATTGAGCTAATCCAGCTATCAGCCTAGATTAAAGCTGCATTTTGAGATTAAAATGGTGACTTTTTGACATTTGCTAGGATTCCTGAGCACAGACTGCTCTATACAGTCACCTACCTGCTATGGTATTCAGCTACCATACCATCTTAACCCTACCAGTCTCATAACAGCGTTGATGAGACCGTTAACCACTGGAGTGCCTTCACAGACCTCTACCTCTTGTATCAGACGTGTTAATGAGTTCACGCTCCTAATGTGCTCAAGTAATCCATTTCAACAATCCAGGTCATATATTACATTTTCTTTTAAAGTCATTTGCTGAGGATTTATTTATAGCCGGAGCGGAAGTCTTCACGTTGGATATTATAGAACTTTTTGAGACTTCGCTAACGCTTCAGTGAGAATGTTATTGTGATGTTCTAGTATTTAGGATGAGATTAGATTCAGAGAGCTTTGTATGGCCTCGCATTGTTTGCTTCCGATATCAGGAAGAACATTTCATTGATCGTTCAAGGAGAATAACATATCTGTCTAGTTAATGACGATTTTATCTAGAGGTGAAGGATTTCCAAACATTTGTTATCTTAATTAATGTGTGTTCTATCTTTGTTATCATTTACCAATTGGAGAACTACACAATAGACTCTGGAACTTTTCCAAATCCAATTCATTGTCAGTTTGAGCAAGAAACATATACTCATCAGAGATATGTTGAGTCTTTGAAAGATGTGCAGACGTATATTGGCAGACGTATCTTTGCATATTCATAGCTGTGGTGATCCTCGTCAAATGAACAGGGTATATGTTTTATAGAATATTGTGGCTTGTCAGATGACTAAACCACCTGTGAAGTGGTAATTGGAATTGTTTGCTGCTGTGGAACATATGACATTGAATTTGATTTCACCAGTATGGAACATGGCTTGAAGTTTTACTTTGTGTTATATACTTCAGTCATCCTTTTGTTGATGTTCGTGGAATACAAACCTCTTTGTCATTGCTAACTTTGTGATCATCCATGAGATGATTGCCGAGGGATATATGTTACTGAGGAATACACATCATTGAGGAATATATATTGGAAAAGAGGAGAGAAACGTATATATGTTTCATCTATATTTTGTGTGTGGATATATGCAATGTGTACTATCATGGAGGATTATTCACCTACTCAGTCCACCTCCGTGCTTCATAAGATACAACTCATCGCCAAGGCAACCAGATCAGGCGGAATAAGAACAAGGTATGTTCACATTCATTCACTGGAAATGAATTTTCATTAAAATCTGGATTTTTAATAATAATAATAACAATGATAATGACAACAATAACTGTTTGTAAAGCAGCCTACCAGTTATATAGAGTAACTGACCAATAAAGCGTACAGTACTAAGCACGTACTGCAAACATATCTCAGACCATATCATGTATCATCACTCTGGTTATCAGACTTAAATTTGTACATGGTGTGCACCATCTCCACTCCCTGGGGAGTACTTGTACCGTATGGTAACCATGTAGGCATACCAATATTTTATTCAGATAGCTTTTGTCATCCTACCTGGAGGGCGTTTCACAAAGCCTTTTTTCAATGACAAATGACAAAAATCAGTGACAAATCTGCTGATAGCCAATCAGAAGCAAGGATTTCAGTAGCTTATAACAAAAACTGTCATTTGTCACTGATGACAAGTTTTGTGAAATGCCCCCCCCCCCCCCCCAGGTCTTAATTTCTCTCCTGGGTATAGAGTGGCATCGGGGAGAACCATAATGATTAAACTTGTATGTGGAAATAAACAGAGAAAATAACACAATTTCTGAATCTCAAAACAAAATGAAAATGAAAGAAAATTTGACATCAGTTCAAGTTTATCATCCTATGATAGATAACCTTCAGAGTTTCCTGAGTCATGTCATGTGACTAGATTTGTGATGCAATGTACAACTCTCCACTTTTTTCTACCACTAACCAAAAACATGTTTGTCCAATTTTAACCAGCAAATATATGCACTTGTGATTTAACAGTTATGAAGAGAAATAGTAACTATGGAAACCTTGCCTGCCTTTCCTTTGCAATCATGCCTAGAAGTAATTATATATACCTTTGCTTAGGAAAGTATATATAGTAGACCTTCAGAAATAAAGGAAATTTGTCCTTGATATTTCTTAGATCATTTCCTGGTTCTGGTTTTTGGTAAAGTGTGTTGTTAGGATCGGGTTTAGAAGAAGGAAGAAATAATAGGGGATTCAGAGAGGTAGAAGAAGTGATTACAAGATTTCCTCTTGTTCGATATAAATTATTGCTGATGTTAGTGATCAACTCCCCACCCCCCAGATGGCAGTTGGGGCTTGACATTAACAGGTACATGGGCACCCAAAATGCAAGTCAAGACCCCCTGAAATTCAAAATTTTAATATGGGACTCATATTACAAACACAGCAACTGCGCCCCCTCCTCTTCTCCCCCTCCTTTGCAATATGGAAACAAAAATAGAATGGAACCCTGGTACTTGGTCACAGAGTTATTACAGCTACATGTAGCTCCATACATCAGTCACTTTTGCTCCGATCCATGCTTAGACAATACACAGATATCTAACAACCTTAAATTTGTTTTGCAAGCTTTCATCCACTCCTGTGGACTTTCTCATGCTAAGTGATCAACTTTGACAGAGTAACATGAAGACTTAGAAATGTCACTCATATGTACAAGGAAAACAAATTCTTTCATGCTGGATAAACTAGAGCAGGAAATATATCCACTCATTATGGATTGTTATGAAAAGAGCGGAGTTGAAGCACACCCTTCCTGATTTTACCTGATTACTGAATGATTATGTCTTGTCTTTGATCCCACACCTACATTTCCAAATTTAGATACAGAGATTCTTCCTGGTTTCACTTGAGCTAACGACTGTTATCATTAACGCCATTACTGTTATTATCATCTTTACTTTTCCTATTATTTCATTGCATCATTGTGCATTTCAATAGATAATAAAGAATGCTTTCTGTCAACATTTTTTTGTTATTTCTTACAGATGCCATTAACAGCTTTAATGGTGTATTAATGAATTTGAAACAAGCCAATTATCATCTTTCATAGTTTAGAATAGAATATCCTAAATAATTTTGTTAGCTCATCAGCTTTGAAGGTGAAACAGCAGGAGCATCTACACATTGCTATTATTTTCAAAGCTGACTACAAGGTATATAGTTCTACTATTCATTGTGCATGCATTGCCAACTGACAATAGTTTTATTGCTTTACAATTGAATAGGGCCATTCAGAACTGAATGTTTGCTGTGTAAATTGAGTAATTTGCTTTTCAGCTTTGTGACATACAAAAGGGTTTTCTTCTTGTCACTATATACATTTTACACAGCTTAACAAGAGGTGTATAGATGGGCTTTGAGCTTTTGCCCATCCTTTTGTCATCTGCCCTCTCTTTCTTTGGTCTTTTTTTTGTTTCCTTTTTTTTTTTCTTTCTCTCTCTTTCCTTTTGTTTTGTGATGTTCCTTTTTTTTTTACCTTATGTCATTTTGTCTTCTTTCTTTGGTGATTTTCTATTCTTTCATCTCTTGATTGTAATCTAAAGTGCATTGAAATAATGTACATGCAACGTGTTTAATATACAAGTTTTATATATTACTGACATGAACAAGATCTAGTACACAAACCCCTAAATTCTTTTCTAGATCTCCAAAATATCATAATGAAATAAAAAAAAATCTTCTTTTTTCCCCCTTCCACAGGGTTCTTTATTTTCAAAACAAATTCCATCATATACAGTTTATCAAAATATAATATATACAAATACTTAAAGAAATAATCTCCATACATAATGGCTTAACCCAGATAATAATCATCATGGCCGAAAACTTTGTGGCAGATAAAAACAAACATTTATGACAAAATTAGTAATTTACATATATATAAAAAATACCAAACATAAAATACATGATCATGCTCGTGTCAGCACATTTCCAACACTCTCAAAATATTTTCTAAAGTGAAAATTTAAAAAATGGTCCCTGGGACATCTTGCTTCATGCACACCCTCATAAATATGAAATAAGGTTGATTGGAGCTTAACGTGACATTGATTTTACTTACTAAAAAAGAAAAGAAAAAGAAGAAGATATTTCCATAGTGCATGTTAGATAGTTGATACTACTACTTTAACCTAATCATGTTTGTCACCCATTCAATCATATACTCCGCCCAATACCGTTTTCTGAATAATACAGGCCTAGCTAGGTCTAATGCAAAGTGCACACTCAAAAACTGTCAACCATTTATAATACAAAATGCTTTAGCATGCCATAAGAAAATATTGTAACCTTTCATGCCATTACAGGTTAGCAACCTTTACTATCCGAGTCAATGAGATTGCCAGAGTAATGGAGGGAGAAAGGCAGGGTTTGAGAGGGGTAGGGGAAGGGGGAGGGGAACAGGGGGCGATAGCAGGTGCCCATGATCTATATTTGTGTCCAGTTTCAACTGTTTAGTTTCAGTTCCATCTGTTAAACATAATAGAAACAATATGTTTTGTGTGGGAGTTGTGCAAATAGATACTTTGCAATGTCACAACTTTTGTGAAATGTAAACAGCCTAGTTCTGAATGAAATGGAAGAGAGTTGAATATTCTCTGACCTGCGGGGGATAGGAGTGTGTCATTGTTTGGAGATAATTTATCAAAACATGTGCACTATTATGAGACTGGCACACAAAGGTGGCAGGTACGTCTACCGGTATATAAAGATTATTTTGGCAAATTGATGGCGCATTAAATCGGCGAGCATTCTACACCTATTTTGTCGTAATTTTCAATCTTTCTGCACAAATTGAAAAGCTGGCCCTAAATGACATCTGGTCTTCTGTCATCTCCCTGTCTCACCTTGCGTTCACTCACACTACCAGAATTCAGCGTATAGCTATACGATCGAGAGCTGCACCATCAATTGTTCAAAGAGTAATTCCCTTTTATCTAGTCTGAATGTTGTATACAATTACATCATTTAACGAAACGTAAGTTAATGGTTTCAAACAAATTCCAATAAGGAATCAGGGTCCTGTTTTTAGTGTGAACGTCTTCCGAAAATCGTATAACTGGGCAGGGCTTATCGTGATAAGACAGCTGTCTTGTCATTGAATCTCTTCATAAATATTTCCTTTATATATGATGTTTTTTTCATACAATGTTGTCAGTATCAGTTTCATTTATTTCTCCTCAAGAGATCAACAGATACAAATATAAACACTATAAATATGATTGTTTAGACAACATTTCTTTATGTGATTTTTGTTTAAATGTCTTTCAGTGTGAACAGGTCAACGTTAGGAAGGGTCATGCACATCATCTAGCAGATGTGTGATTGGGAGAGACTGGAAAAGCATTGTCAACAGTCAACACATGTATTCAACCCATTCTAGAATATGAAATTGAATTACCAGTTTCATACCACTCTAGTTTTGAAATATGCCTTGTAAATTGCAAGAGGCAATTACCTTTTTAAAGCATCGTCTGTAAAGTTTGTTTAAAAATAAGGCAATAAAAAACCTGCAATAAATCAATAATGGAACAAGTTGCATGTTTGATTAAGCTTTGAAATGATATAGTCATAAATAAAGTGGCTCAGAATTCCAATTTATCATACATGAATATTATTTAGTTCTATTACATTTCACATTTTACTTGATGGCATTTCACTGCTTTCAACTGTTTAGTTTCAGTTCCATCTGTTAAACATAATAGAAACAATATGTTTTGTGTGGGAGTTGTGCAAATAGATACTTTGCAATGTCACAACTTTTGTGAAATGTAAACAGCCTAGTTCTGAATGAAATGGAAGAGAGTTGAATATTCTCTGACCTGCGGGGGATAGGAGTGTGTCATTGTTTGGAGATAATTTATCAAAACATGTGCACTATTATGAGACTGGCACACAAAGGTGGCAGGTACGTCTACCGGTATATAAAGATTATTTTGGCAAATTGATGGCGCATTAAATCGGCGAGCAAAGCGGCGGCAAAGCGTAACAAAGCTTAATTAAAGCGTAAAGACCGTAATAGAGCGTGAGAAAGCTTTGAGCAATTCGGGACATTCGGCAAGAGCGCCAATTTTTTTTAAACTGTTTAAAAATTTGAGGCGATCTGTCACGAATTGCGTAAAGCGGGGAGAGCGTATTAAAGCTTATCAAAGCGTCACAAAGCTTATCAAAGATTTGCTCAAAGCGTAGGAAAGCTTAACAGAGTTTAAATTTTTGGCGCTCTTGCCGAATGTCCCAAATTGCTCAAAGCTTTCTCACGCTCTATTACGGTCTTTACGCTTTAATTAAGCTTTGTTACGCTTTGCCGCCGCTTTGCTCGCCGATTTAATGCGCCATCAATTCGGCGTCGGTGTGAACTTAGCATAACATATCTCAGGAGATCCTTAGATTTTTTGAAAAAATGACGCTGAATTGATCGCCGATTTAAAGCGCGACATTCAGCGTCTTGTGAACTAGGCATAACACAGTACAGTAGCTCTGTAACTTCAGGAATGTTGTTGTTGTGTCTGTGTATGATTAATTGTAATGTAATGGAGTTTGTAAAATGATGCTGTGTTACATAGGGGTCATCTGTAGTTTAATGTACGATGCAGTTTACAACTCATGATTCAATGGTTTTATCTGAATTCCGCACTTCAACCAAAAATCAAACACACAAAGACCTTAAAATTGAAATGCAACTCTACTCCTAACCCTATATTTTTGACAAAAGAGAGCTATAAAAGCTTTAAAAAAAACTATTGTCACTGGAGCAAATAGGTCATTTACACAGCCCCGCAAAACCCATTTTGAAGCCCCATTTTTTTTTTTCTTCCGCGATTTACACTACTGGAAAACAAATTGTCAGTATTTGCTCTTTCTAGGTTTATTTTGTGAGTAATGCCTGTGCGTGACTTGTTGCTGCTAGCTCTGCATGCGATCACAATGAAGCGAGGAGGGTTACATGACCCAAAACCTGAATCATTCACCAATGTTTTGAGAGTGAGAATTTACTCTCCAAAAATCGGTTCTTCTTCCGGCATTTCAGAAAACCACACTTCAGAGGTGGGTTTTTATTCAGCTTTTTTTGTCTGGTTTACTGGTAGTTGCCTAGCAATTTCTGACAAAACACTGGAATGTGAGAAAAACCAATGATTTTTGGTTTCTGTGTAAATGCAGCTAATCTTCATGTTACTACAATTGATTTCATTTAATTGAAACCACAAACCTTAACGTAATAACATCTTTTAATTTTGTTTCCCCTTAAAGAATACATGCGGGTGGATAAGGCTCCTTGCTCTAATAATGATCTTTTGAGAGCGTATAATAAGATGTGGGTAATTAGTTCTGAATAATCATAGATTCGCATGACTGGCTATTTAAACATCTAAACAAGTGTACTTGTGGATTCAGCATATGGCATGGTGTCTGTACAGCTTGTGTTGAAAGGAAAAACTATGTGAGGTTGTTGACAAATTAACAAGTTGAAATTTAGATTATTATCGTTTGATATAATCTGAAGTGAAACTAAAAAAGTAATTTGCAAATCAATGAGTCAATACAGAATTAAAATTGCAAATGATGATTTAAAAAATATAGGTTTCTAAAACGATATTGTGAATCTTTAGGATCCGGTTTTATGAAGATGTAAAATGACTTGATCGAGTGTGCTTGTCCTGAATTGATACTTGTTTGTGAAGTGTGCATCATAATATTGTTTTTGTATCATACTCATATATATATCACACTCATATATATATCACATGTCTGATCCAGAGTGCATTTTAAATGGCACCAATATCAAAACACAAGAACAAACAAACAAGCCATGAAGTAGATAGAATTAAATCATGAGGCTTTCCAGTGAAGTGTTTGTTGTTGTTGACTAGCATTATTACTCAAATTAGAATTGCCTGTTGTATCTTATAATGTAGATGTTATGGCTTCGCTGTCCCAAATTCCATTGAGTATACTTTCATCTTTACAAACCTTGGCTAAAAGCTTACACATTCCAAGACGCTGTCCTCACTCCTGGTGAAGTTGGTTCCGTTCCGGAATGTTTGTCAAAGCAACCCCTCTGCAAATACAATTGACTGGAAACTGAAAGTTCTTCACTTTCACAACATTCAAGTTGTTCAGACACCCTACGCCTAAAAGGGCTCTCCACGCAGACAGAGCCATTTGACCCCCGTTGGAATTGGTCTCAATTGCAGAGCAAGCCCCCTTTGATGGGTACAATTGCGCACCCCTTACCTCATAGGTTTTCCCTTTCTATTGAGGTGAATGGCACCGTAATCCACTTCACGCCTATCCCTATTGATTGGCTGATCCTTTCTGACTGGTTTGAAGGGTGAGATCGAGACCGGTAGAAGGGGGGTGTGAAGAGACACAGAGGGGTGCAAATATGGAGGTGAGGATATCGGGTGAGGGGTATAGATAGACGTGAGGGATAGTAACAGAAGAAGGATAGAGTTTGACAGACAGACAGACTGTCAAAGAAAATTACAATTCCCTCTGAGAGCCAGAATTAAGGCACTGAATTTGTTTGAAAGAATATGAGTGACTTCATGGAGTAAGGGGTGTGTTACAGAGAATGGGAGAGACAGAGACAAACAGAGAGAGAGGGGGAGAGAGAGAGAGAGAGAGGGGGAGAGAGAGAGAGAGGGATAGTCAACCTCGGCAAGTGTGATATGATATCAACTTTGATGATATGTCAGTCAAATGAAACGATTAATCAAATAAAAACAGAAATATGCAAGTTTATGGTGGAACATTAAATTAGTTATTCTATTTTTCGTCTCAATAGAAAAAATAAGGAAAAAATAGTGGGTTATACAATTGACTATACAATGTTAATTCCATGATACAGAGGTTGTTGTTAGGTTAAGTTTTAAGGCAATTCAGTCGTTTCGGTATGCCTTCCAAGGGTAATGCATTCCAAGTTTTAGAGGCAATATAGCTGCAAAAGGCCTGTCACCTCTTTGTGTACTGGTAATTTGAGGAAGGGACGAGCAGTGTGATATTCATGTTTTATTCCACATCAAGTCAAGTATATATTCATGCACTTTTCCCTTCTCTATCATCCCCTCCCACCTTTGTCAAACCAACTTTCAGCATGTACCATTCTAAACTTTCAATTTTTTTTAGAAACAACATTCCTAATGCTCACAGTGAAAGAAAACAGCCACTGTTTTTTTCTCTCGATTGGCCCTCCTATGGTTCGGAAAGCACTTCACAATTACTACAAATGCTGAAGTGAAAATATTTGCTCCTTTATTGTGGGGAATTAGACTGGAGGGGTCTGTCCATTCACAAATAGAAGGGATAATATGGTCCTCTCTCCCTCTCTCGATCTCACTCTCCTATTCTTATACTTTCTTTTCTTGTGTTCTTAGTCGAAAGCTGTTTCCATCAAGAGTTCGCAGTCTAGTGAGCTCTATTTTGACACCCTCGTACATTGTGTGTGGTCGTTGTGATGTGAAGAAAGTGTAGCAAATAGTATCATGGTGGGTTTTTTCAGTTTCATGTGGGTTTAGAGACTGATTTTTTTTTTAAATGGTTCAGATATTCTATGGATATTTTGAAGGAAAGAAATTTGAAATCCAATGTTAAAAAAAAAAGGTGAGTTCTGGTCATCTGATTGCATTGTGAAAGAAAAGGTGTGGAATGGATCAGAAAAATTTGATCATGTATAATAAATTTGGCCCAGTCTTGGTAAAGTAACAACCACTGTACACAGAAAGATGTATATGGGACTACACAAATGGTGTTGGGGCTACTAACCTTGATTTCCTAATCTTTCTATGCTCACTACTCAGCCAGTATACATTTTAGAATGACATTTATTTGTAATCTTGAACATTCAGTGTAATTTTCGTTTGATTCTGTGAGAATTATTATTTTTGTTTTACCAGAACTCACCTTTATCTTTAATCATCTGACCAGAGCGAGAAGGGTGCTAACTTTGTTTTAAAAGTATATGAGTAAATGCCTTTCATGCAGGCTCCAAACAGACAAAAGTTTCTTTTGAAATACATTACCAAGTGATAAAATGCATACATATTTATGAAAATGACAAAGATGCTTTCATGCTACTGAATTATCTGTTCAAATGTTTTGGCAAAGTAATATTTGACAATCATGATTAGGTTTTGAATTTTGTTTACAGTCTGATGAATGTTGTATTGTTGAAAGATACTTAACATGGAAGTCAAAGGTTTGCAATTTGTTCGCAGAGTTGAACTTACATGGAAATGTTTGTTTGTTTTACCTGAGTGCTAAGAAAGCATGCGTATGCATGTAAGTGAGCAACCTGGGGGCCGACGGCTTTAAGTCCTCTCTGAGGGACTTGGTAACAAGGATTAATGCCTTATATACCCAAGGGCGCAAGCGCATCGACTTAGTATCAAATATGGGACCTCCCAGATATGAGACCACTGCTCTACCACAGAGCCATTGAAGTACAGATGGAAAGAAAAATATTTTAAATTAGTTTAATCATTTAAGAAAAGCAGGCTGAGAGAGAGAGAGAGAGAGAGAGAGGGAGAGAGAGAGAGAGAGAGAGAGAGAAAGAGAGAAACAGAGAGATACAGACAGAGTGACAGACAGATAATGAGGACGGATCATGCAATTAAACTAACATTGCACTACTGAGTCAATGCCTTGTGTTACGTGGTGTAATATGGCTCCCTCTTTTGTTTGAAATGGTGTTTTGGGTAGCTTGAATGCAAAGCGGGAAAGCCTGATGTGGTATGATATGAACATATGCAGGTGTAAAGTAGAGAGAGAGATAGAGATAGAGAGAGATAGAAAGAGAGAGAGAGAGATAGAGAGGGGATCAATGGAGGAAGGAAGGGAGAAAGAATGTCATGATTAGTTCCTATTACAATATCAGTCGGAAAAAGAAGAAAAATGTGAGATACAGGGAGAGAGAAAGAGAGGAAAAGAGAGAAGGAGAGATAAGGATGGGGAGAGAGAGAGAGAGAAGGAGAGAGAGAGAGAAGGAGAGAGAGAGAGAGAGAGAGAGAGAGAGAGGGGTGGGGTGGGAGAGGAATGGAGGAAAAAAGGGAGAACGAATGTTATTCTTGGCTCAAAGTCCTTAGGCTATTACATTATCTGTCAGAAAAAGAAAAAACATGAAATAGAGGAATATACATGTAGATATTGAAAGAGAGAGAGAGAGAGAGAGAGAGAGAGAGGGGGGGGGATGGAGAGACAGACGGAGAGAGAGAGAAAGGGGGAGGGAGTGTGAGAGAGGGGGGGGGGGAGGGGAAATAGATGGACGGGGAGGGGTGGAGGCAGATAATAAGTAAACTAGCTAATGTAGATGTGAACAGACTATTTGACATGACTTGCTGGTGCACTATATTTACATTATCCAGTGCTGCTATCAATGCACAGAGTTTGAGTGCGAGATACTGCTCCCTCTGTAGCCCAAATGTAGTAAGTTTTATTGTACAGGTTCAAAGATACATGTACAGTTAAGGTGGGTCATGGATTTTCTGAAAATATGTGTTCTAAATGAATCAGCATTTACACATAATTTCAATCAGGAGACAAACATCATGATTGAAAGAAAGGCATGTGAGTGAGCTCCATTATGTGCATGTATTTACAGTTTTCAGGAAATATATTTCACCACTCTTTCTTTCTTCCCTTCCATTTTATATAATGTCAATGTGTCGATGATCCAGGAATAACGCAAGGCCACAGGGCTATCATGTGGCTTCAAATTGTACTGGTAGTATAAGATATCAATTACAAATGTCACAGCAACATGTGATGGTTGGGAGAGAGAGAGGGGAAGGACGGACGGACAGAGAGAAAGAGAGAAAGAGAGAAAGAGAGAGGGGAGGAGGAAAGAAGGAAAGAGAGAGAGAGAGAGAGAAGGTAGGAGGAAAGAAAGAAGGAAAGAGAGAGAGAGAGAGAGAGAGAGAGAGAAAAATATTTTCCTATTCATGATTTGATAAATTATTTACCTCATCAATCAATTGGGTTGAAATGATATCTCCCCCCCCCCCCAAAAAAAAAAAAATAAATAAATAATAATAAGAAGAAGAAGAAGAAGAAAAAATTGTCTGTTTGAACCCAGAATGGTGTAAACTCATATAATTGTACTTTAACACAGAGTTAATGCCCTTCACGCTCTAAACAGACGGAATGTAAGCTTCTGAATCATCATGATTTTTCACAAAATAAAAGGTAGTTTTGTGAATATCATCTATCAAATCAAGGCTGTATATTGATTTAGCAAGAAGGAAATGAGGGATTAATATACATTGTTATCCACAGATCACCTACACTTTAAAGAAAGCATTATATGGAAGCTATTATTGATTGTTTTCCTGGAAATAGAATTCAGACAGTTTAACTGTGACTAGAGAAAAATGCATGAAATGATTGATGATCCATTCAAGGTTTTGTTATTTGATGGATGTATTTGTCTGAATAACAAGATTATGTTACCATAGCCATTCAATAACAAACAAGAACATTTACGAGATTAAATAGTAAATGGCTTGGGAAATCAGGATCCATTTTTATATAAAATATGGGTAATTTTCCATGAGAAAAACAAATCCAGATGGTATAATTCATACAATGATATTTTGTTTTCTCTAAGAATTGGGAGCAGATGTATTTCTAGGAATAATTTGAACAAATTTGACAAGGGATTAATACTCATTAGTAGATATATATTTTTAATCTTTTGATTTTTAACTGCAGTGAAAGTCAAAGACCTTGTACAAATGTTTTTTCCCCCACTGTTTTTCTGCACTTCCCAACAAATCTTTTTGTAAAGGGAGTGAGTGTAATTTGTCATTCATTAAAATACCACCCCTTCAGCTGGGGCCGAGATGAATGCATTTATGATATTTACCTTCTGTATCAAAATGTCTTTGATATAAATACTTAATGATAAGAGCAACAGTTGGAAAGTTTTGATTTTCATTAGCAGTATCCTAACTTTCTTGCTCCTTAGGAACCCTTCATAGAATGTCAGTAAACTAAATAATGTAAACAAGAGGACATTTCATCTTAGGTAGCTTGGTACAATGAAGTGGCATTAAAAGATGTGTTTGGAATGCAAAATGCACAATTGTTTGAAATGATATTTACATTCCATTGAGGTAGAACCATATATGATTAGGACAATTCTCAACACTACCTTGAGATTGCACGTAATTTTACAAACAAAATGTCATCAGGGCATGTCAAATTACAACTTTTCATACCCAGTTGTCATGAACTATTATGTACTAGTACCGGACGCATCTTCTTTTAATGCCACTTAATTTGTGCTAAGCTACCTAAATGAAACTTGATTCGTCTGACATTAATCAATATAATTTATAATGTTGTGTTTTTCTTATCAATTTTATCATGATTTTTGTCATGAATGTATTGTAATATGTTATTACATTTTGCTCAATGTGTATTTTTTTCTCTCTCTCTCTTTCCCTTCTTTTGCATCAATTGCTACAACGTCTGGTGTTAACCTTATTCTGCTGAATGTTCCTATCACACAGGTAAGAGATTTTTTGTTTTCCTTTCAATGTTAGTATTGTGGAACCCATGCAGTAAAATTGTTTCGTTTGAAAATATTGTCTGTTTGGAACCAGAAGGGCTTTAACACATGTACTTTGAGACAGAGTTAATGGCCTTCTGGCTCTGACTAGATGATATGTTTAGTTGTATGTGAAGGTCGATGTCTCAAATAAATACATGGCAGTATTGATTTAGGGACAGCTGCGCAATGGAAAATGAAAGATAGAATTTGGGAAAGGGGAAAGGGGAAAGAGAGTGAGAAGTGAGAGACCGAAAAGGAAAAGGAATGGGAAAGTGATGACGAGAGAGAGAGAGAGAGACAGGGAGAGAGAGAGAGAGAGAGAGAGAGAAACAGTTTCCAAAGGGGAGATGGAGAAAATAGAAAGAAACAGAAGAAACAGAGCCAGACAAACAGAGGCAGGGACAGAGAGAGGAGAACGAGACAGAGAAAGAGAAAGAGAGAGAGAGAGACAGAAAGAGAGAAAGAGAGAAGGGAGGAAATGCGGATGTAATATCACAAATAAGTATATCCCTCGTATAGATTTAGATTGTACCAGAAGTAGTGTCTACTATCACACCCATTAACAGCCAGCAGCTCAATACTGTTGCAGCTCTTGATCAAACGCCTTTTTACAAAGAAAGAGAACACTCGCTCAAATGAATTTACTTTCCTCAGATTTGAATTCAAATGTCATTTCTCACATCTCATATTGACTATTCACCCACCTGCTTATGCCCTAGAAAGGGATTGGTACTAGAAGGGTGTAACTCCTATCATTTAATACAGGGTTAATGCCCTTCCTGCTCTCAGGATATTTCATGAGGCCTGTCTTCACTATCTCGAGATTGCCAAATATCCAGCTATTTGAACTATCCCGATCGCAAACTATCCAGCTAATTTGCATCTTCATCAGACCGAAGTAGCAATTAGCGGGATATTTGGTCTGGATTGTCATCCCAAGATATCTTGGGATAGTTTGCAAAATATCCCACTATTTGGCAAAATATCCAGCTATTTGTCCGGTGCGTCTTCACCAGACCAAAGACTCGCACTATATGCGCTTACGCTGAGCAAAATATCTCGAGCTAATTTCTCAAGGTCGAGTTTCACGTTTGGATGTCGAATCTCGATCTGATGAAGACGCGATTTGTAACTTTGGGATTATTTCCCAAATCAGAAATAGCGGGCTATTTGGCAATCTCGAGATGATGAGGACGCGCCTATAGTAAATCAACAGGTATGCAATATTGATGAACAAACCTAATGGGTAAACATTATAACATCTTGAGCAAAGTCCCCTTAATATGGAAGGAAACTTATTAGCTGCATGTAGACATTTTTCCTTCACATTAAAACAAAATTTGCAGTAAGGTAAAATTAACTCTTTGAATTGTTAGTTGTGTGATATCTACAGGTATATGTTTAGAAATCCAGAAGATATAATTATCTGTTTTTAAACTGGCAATAACAGAAATATATTCCATCCTGGTGCACATAGTGTTCTGTTATTACTTGCTATAAGTAAATACACAGAATTTAATGTACATTGCTACGATTGAAATGTGCTTATTTTTAGAAGGTATGAACTGAATTCATCAGAATTATAGGGCAGGATCACTTTTCTTCTGTAGTATAGGAGCAACTACACAATTATTCCAAGTGTTATCAAAGACAATGACAATGTAAAACACCTTTGGCATTTGTTTATCAATGTTTTCATGCTAGTAGATGCTTTGAATATTCTTAAGTCAGTATAGTTCCACACATGAAATAGTCTTTCCACCCAAACCTCATTAAAATGTGACTGCAAGAAAGAAACTATAGCAGTGCACCATTGAACAGCACACCCTCAAAGGCTGTATAGTGTTGAGAGTTCCGTTTTTGTTGCTGCGGAGAAAAAAAAATCGCAGCTGCGTGCATAATAGCAAAATCTATACGCAGAAATCGATGCCGCAGCGTCCAAATCATGTGTCAAGTTGAATTCAAGTGGACGGAGGTGGGGGGGGGGGGGGGGGGGGGGGGGGTGAGTGTGATTCTCGTTGACATATCGCTGGGTCATTGACTCGTGTAATCATATCAAAGCTCGGTGGAATAATTTAGTCAGATGAAGTGGGGCACTTTGGATGTTGTGTGTTATGCAACTGGTCAGGTCATGAATTTGTGTATTGCCAGTTAAGAGCCAAAAGGGCATTAATTCTGTGTTAAATAATATGACTTAGCCCCCCCCCCCTCCTCCTCCCTTCTAACTCCAAACTGACTAATTATGTTTCTCTTTGTCTGTTTGTTAGTCTTTTATTTAATAATTAATTCATTTCATTTTTTATTTTGCCCCACTTCTTTGCTGCAATGTGACACAGTTCTAACATATAACTCATAATCCAATCCAATCCAATCCAATCCAAAAGATATTTGATATAGCGCCTTTTCCTTGCAGTTACAAAGCGCTGCATACACACTCCACAATGTTTGGGCCACTTAAAAACAAAAGTTAGACATTTCTCAGAGATCAGAAAAGTAATGTTTATGTGTTGGTCTTTAGATAACTACATGCCTTGGTTGGAACAATGAAAGTGTGTCCTGTTGATCTTGACCTCATGTCAACAAATATGTCACACTACCAAACATTGATTCCCCCCTACACTTAAAGGTAAAGACCAGTATTGGAAACGCCCCCAATTTAAAAAATGAAATGGAAGCTCATTACCAATCATGTGAAAGAATATGTTTTGACTAATACATGATGATACAATTTTGCCGGGAACTTACCTACTAATTGATATATTTCGTAAATTAGTTTATCTATTGGACTGTGAGAGATAAACGCACGTGTCGCGCACGTGTGCGTAGTCGCATATACATCTTTCTGTGTACAGTGCTTGTTACTTTATGAAGACTGGGCCAAATTTCTTATCATTTTGATGATTCCAGAACCTTGCAGTATATCTATGCTAGATGATCAACCTTTTCTGATCAATTTCACAATGTTTCTTTCACAATGCAATCGCATGACCATGACTGGTCTTTATCTTTAACTCGCTACCAGCAGGAAATGAATTAATGGTCCCTGTATTAAGCCTATAGAAATGAGAGAATTCAGTAGTCAAGGGTTAATGTACTGTTGTTTTTCTTTACAGTTTCAAAAGTGGCATTGATTCTTGTTTGTTGTACCTTTAAGGGAACAGAAATAATTGTTATAATTGACAAGAACATGAAATTTTCTCATTATTTAGCAGGATTAGTACTTTATTGTTTAATTGAATTTTCAGCTGCTCCCTCTCAAAATGATGACAGAGATCCTATATTTGTGTTGTGAATATCTCAATTAAACAAGATAAATAGGGAAAATCTTATTGATGTTTGCAGATGTAGTATATTTTCACTTTTCATACTACAAAAGATGATTTGCCTTGTGATCAATCCAGCTATCTTCTATATATAGCAACAATAAAAGTCATTCATCTTATGCTAGTCCCACATGCTTTGTTTCTTGTACCCCTGTCACTGAATGATCGGTATAACCCATGATGGATTGCAGTATGACAAAATTAATTTGGACGACACTCGATCATTGTTTCATTCTCATCTATTCATGCCACAGTTGGACAGGTAGGAAGCAATTTCAAGAGGCTTTGGGCAAACATTGTTTAGCTTCATAAGGCCTGTTTTCATCAGCTCAAGTTTGCCGAATAACCTGCTATTTTAACTATCCTGATCGCAAATTAATCAGTTAATTTGCGTTTTCATCAGCCCACAGTTATAAGCGGGACATTTGGTTGAGAAAATATCCCAAGAAATCTTAGTCCTGTTTCCGAATATCCCGCTGTTTTGGAAATAGTGGGCTAATATGCGCCCGTTCGAGCTAGTTTGTGATGAGCATATAATGGTCTGGTGATGACGCAATTTCGAGCTTTGGGATAATATCCAGAGTCTGGAAATAGCAGTTTATTGGCAAACTCGAGCTGATGAGGACAGGCCTATATAATATAGTCATCAACATTTTAACAAAATGCTCTGTATTTACAGGGATGAAGTCTTATGTTTATTTCTATTTTCGATAAAAAAGTGGGTCGTGTAATGAAAGGTTGATTTCTTTAAGTGGGATGTTTTTGTTGCTAGAGTTGAATGCTGTTGCCATGGATATCGATATCTCTAGGTCCCTATAGCTCCCCATCTCTTCTCTTTGCACTTACATGTACTTTGTTCTATTTCACCTTGATCTTACTATTGAAAATCATATTGAGGTAGAATACGGGAAGCCCTTTGAAATATATATCTTTATCCAGTGCTGAATTTGGAAGTAATAGTTATAAAATATTCAGCAATATTCTCTCATTTATTTCTGCCTCTCTCTCTGTGTCTGTGTCTCTCTGTCTTTCTGTCTCTCTCTCTCTCTCTCTCTCTCCTCTCTCTCTCCTTTCTCTCTCCTCTCTCTCTTCTCGCTCTCCTTTCTCTCTGCTCTCTCCTCTCTCTGTCTTTTCCTCTCTTTCCTCTCTCTCCCTCTCTTCTCTCTCTCCCTCTCTCTCCCTCTCTCTCCCTCTCTCTTTCCTTTCTCCCAATCCCTTCTCTCTTCCACTGCCTCTCTCCTACTAAAAAAGAAAACTTAACCTTCCCAATGTTATTTCGAGCTTGAATATAGGCCCATTTACACCGCAGAAAAAACAATTTGAGGTATTTTGAACTACACTATTTGACAAATCCAGAAAAAACGTCAGTGTTTGCTTATTCTATTTTGTGTGTGAGTTGTACACATACGCCACTTATCGCCTCTCTGCGTGTGTTAGCACCATGGGCGTAAATCCTTACGTAATACCTATTGTTCAGGGGGGGATGAATGAATAGATCATCCCCCCCCCCCCTGAACAATAGGTATCAATTGCAGATTTACGCCTGTGGTTAGCGCGCAATCAAGGAGAGTCATGCACTTTACCAAAACCTGAAATAGTTCACCTGTGTTTGGAGTCCGAACATTTACACTGCAAAAAACGATGGAGTTTTGGTCAGCGTTTGAAATACAAACCACACTATATTACAGAGGTGGGGTTTTTCAATTCAGGTTTTTCGACATAATTATTGGTAGTTGCTTAACAACTTCCCACAAAACACAGGAATGCGAGAAAAACCAATGGTTTTAGCTGGCGGTGTGAATGCAGCTAATGTTGAACCGAATAATTGCTCAACATTTCTGGAAGCCCTGCTATATAAACACAGAAAACATTGACCACTATATTTTACGATAGTTTAATGTACCATCACATTTTGTGTTGGGTATTTTCTCTTTGGAAAAACCCTCCATGGTCCTTGTGAGTTGGTATTGAATATCACCATAACAGTGTAGCATGATACCAACCTACCAGCAGAAGTGACTCAGGATGCATTTATACTAGTCAGAAGAATTAAGAAAGAAAAGGGTCAATAGCCATCTTGTATTCTCTCTCCTTTGTTCCTCTATAGTGTAACAGTACAAAATTGACAGCACACTGGCAATGGATATGCCGTATTAACGTTTCAAGTTGGTTTATTTGGATGTTTTGCTTTGGAAGTTCCGGCTTCGTGAAGGTTATAAAGGATTGTAAGGATGAAGCGAGCTCAAGCGTCTAAGATTGTACGAATGATGTAAGTATCGCATCCCTGCTGCCTCTCCTTTATTCTTGGGATCTTTGGATCATCAGACGTTATGATTCTGTATTACATGAACATTTAATGTACTGCATTAACAGTGTACTGAGTGGTGGATAGTATACTGTGTTATTTCTCTATATAGCCTGTCAGAGCCAGAAAGACGTTCACTTTAACACATGTCTTTGAAGACAGCATTCACAAACTTCTTTAGCTGCAGAATGTTGCACAAAAGACAGAAGACGTAAAAGAGAATGGATGAATATGTAGTTTTTGATAAGTAAATCAATATGTGTTCTGATAAAGTGTTAGATATATAGCACATACACGTTACATTTTCTTTTACAAGGCTTGTATGGATAGTTATTTAAACTTTTGTTTGGTTTTATGGTATAGCAGTGTGCACTAGCTGCATCCATTCCCCCTCTACCACCCTTCTTCAAGTCCTGAATGTGTTATTGCAGTACACTGGAGTATATGGCGAGAAGTGATAACATTTTTTCCCCCACCTGACACCCTTACAGAAACTTAAGCTTGCAGTAAACTTAATAAGCATGCATTACAAATGAATGCTTATAAACTTGCTCGCAATCTTTCAACAAACTTGCTGCAAGCTTGCAGGAGCGCAATCTAAAGCCCTTGCAGGGCGACAGGATATGCCTTGCAAGCTTGCAGCAAGCTTGCGGAGCATGCAGGGGCGCAAACTAAAGCTTGCACCCCTTCCCTGCTCTCCTTCTAGCTGGAATCCTTGCCCCTTATCCTGCTCCAATGGCAGTTGCTTTCAGGTTCTGTTAAGGAATGACATCCTTGAATGTATATATTGTTTATGTTGCTTGTATATGTATGTCACTCGCCAGTGGAGGACAAATTTCTGTATTTTTAAATCAGACAATAAATTATCTTGAATCTTGAATTGAATCTTGAATCTTGACAAGACTGCATCACAAGGCGATTAACCGAAGTTTTTGGAAGCCTGGCCCACTTTCTTGACCCTTACCCCCCCCCCCCCCCTCCTTCTTTATCTTCAAGAAAAAATATGAAGAGAAGATAGGAGACGGGATCCTCTTCGTTTTGCCGCAGGAGTATTCCAAACAGCATGAAGGGTGAGAGGGTGGATGAGCATCGCAACACCTTGCAGCTGATAGTAATTAAATACTGCCCTCTACGTGTCACTCCATGTCAGACCCGGGGCCGAATTCAGCGAGGTTGCGACGAGGCACCGTCTGGCATAATTGAATATCAACTTTGAATCCTGCATGCCAGGCATGTTGAGCGTTGAAGTATAAGGCTTGCTTGTGATGCAGTCAAATCGTGTATGATGGAATTCATAACATGTTTCCAACCTTTAAAACTTAGTTGCATCCAATGTCATATATTAGATGATATTAATAATGAACCTCGCTAATTTTGAACATGGATTATAATCTAATTTTCCAAGAAGCAATTACAACGTCCCCACTTGGGTTATCAAGATGAATTACAGTAAAGTGTGTATCTTGTGCAGTGTCGAAAGTTCTTGGATGGGTGCTACATAACTTAACAGGTCGTGCTGTGCACTATGGTTAAAGAGAAGGTCGAGTTCTGGGAAGAGGTGAAAATAATTTGTGAGCGTTGTCATTGTTATTATGCAAGTGTGGAAGAACATCAGATAAAACATGCTCCCTGAAAAAACATGGCCCTTCAAATGCCTTCATATTCTAAATATGGCATGTAACATTGTAAAAACGGGACCGATTTATACGACACGTGTTCGTGTAGTCCCATATACATCTTCTGCGTAAAATGCTTGTAACTTTACTAAGACTCCAGAACCTTGCAATACATACTTATATGCTAGATGATCAACCTTTTCTGATCAACTCCACACCGTTTCTTTCACAATGCACTATCACATTTTTTTATTCTCAGTGCAATTTCTGGAGACGGTGAAATTAAATAGATGATGAATGAATTCAGATTTTAAAAAACGAGCAATAAATTTCATTCTGAACAGCACATGCATGTTAAGTGTCCATTGAGGTAGGATGTTGAAACAAGTCTTGAGTTGAAAGGCCTTGGATTTCTGTGATGATTGCGTTGATTTTCACCCGCATATCCAGGCCTGAAATCATCTGTGTCCTTCAAACCTGTCCTTGATGATTTTTCCTCAGAAAGCACTTGATTTTAACCTTTAACACGTACCTTCATATATAATGCACTGCACAGACCTTGATCCTCCTACTCATCAGGGCACACATAGCCATAGCATACTGTATAAAGAGAGATATAGTTGTGCCAATGCATGTGTTCTCAAAGGTCATTCATGGAGCCTCAAAGAGTTCCCTCCCATATACAATCTCTATGATTTGTATTTGACCTGTGATTGAGTGCGACTTCCTGTGATGTAACTTTATCTCCACTACCTCTAATCTCTACTCTAATTTGTTGAAGTAGGAGTGAAAGTGCCTGAAATTGTGTATAAATCTGTCTCCTAGATTTCAGTGAAATTGTTGGAAGGTTGCAAGCAAAGTTTTTGCTCTTAAAATGTTCAAAGAATTATTACCATCCCCACTTCTCATTACATTATACAAGTTGCATTCGGCAAACTTGTATGGGCACTGAAGGCGTGTGTATCAATTTATTTCACTATTTCTTTCTAGTATAATTACACTTCGTGTTGATATTCTTTATAATTGAATCTTTATGGTCATAACATTTTTAATTTCTTTTTTGTCATAGCCTAAAACAAGGTGAAGATTATTTTCATATCATGCAGCACAAATTCATTCTAGTTTATTTTATTGTATCGATTAATTCTTAGCCTGTTGCATACTATGCATGAGATAACCTACATGTAGGCTATAAAGGTCTGTGGGAAATGCATGTTATCAGCTGATATTGAACGGGTTAACTCATTGCCTATGGGAACCAGATTCATCTTGCATTAAGCCTGTCAGAATGAGAAACTTTGGCAATCATTGGGTTATAAGACAAGCATGCAATGTGAATTAGATGCAGAATTCTCTTCTCTGCATTGCCTTTTGAAGATGAGTAGTATTTGACCTTGAAAGCTCTCATCCCAGGCAACAAGCACTGTCAGTCTCAGTTCACATCTGATGCGGAAAAGCTAAAAACACAAATTAAGAAGCACTTAACATGCAAATGTTAATGAATGGCAAGTAAAGGCTTATAATAATTTATATAAAACTGCTCCAGTAAGCAGTTATTTTTGTTCTTCTTACATGAATTCAAATGATTGCCAAGTGACAGAATAAAAAAAAAATGGTTCTGGGCACAATTAACAAAGGTTCTACATAAAATATTAACTATCTGTCTTTTATATGACAGATACAGGAAGGTGGAGTGTGTTGCTATTACATTTATGTTGTATATATGCCAACGAGTCCTTAAAAGGACGTATGATATTGGAAACTGCCTTTTTTTTAAACGGCATACCGCTGTAAAATAATATTACTTGCAAATGAATGGCAAGGTGGTGCGAAAAGAAAGGAAGCAATAAACAATGAAATGCCAACAACAACAGCCTGCATGTTTATATGCTCTGGGGATCGAGTGTTTCACAAAGACTAAGATCGACTTTAAGTTGAACTTAACTATATATATGGCAGGCTGTTCATGCCACTATTTGCTCTCATCATCTTCTCACATTGGTTTCTCAAGGGACGTACCATTCGTGGTCACGAATCTACAGAATTTACATCTAAAAATCATAATTGAGAGACCAATGGTGAGAGCAACTAGTGACATGAACAGCCTGTCATAGTCAAGTCTGACTTAAAGTCGATCTTAGTCTTTGTGAAACACCCCCCTGATCTGTGTATTATAAGATACAGAGTTTTGACTTGTACTATCCATACTTCATTTCAAATTGCTGCACTGTTCATCAAAGGCAGTTTACTGTTTACAGTGTGAAAGGGGCTTGAGATTGAGACAACATTTTACGCAGTTTAAACAAAAAAGGTCATTTTTATGCACTGTTTATCAAAAGCAGGTTACTGTTTCCAGTGTGAAAGGGGCTTGAGATTGAGATGGCATTTTACGCAGTTAGTATGAAACAAAAAAGGTCATTTTTATGCACTGTTTATCAAAAGCAGTTTACTGTTTCCAGTGTGAAAGGCGCTTGAGATTGAGATGACATTTTACGCAGTTAGCATGAAACAGAAGAGGTCACTTCTTGTCTTTACTAATGTAGGAATGCATGCTCAGGGTACCCTTCTAGGTACCTGGGCAATTTTTGTCCAATTTGAAATACCAACAGCAATTTCCTCCCGACTACAAAGCCCTAATTTAATTTTCTGCGATGACTTTTCACGGGCCCAAACCATTTTGTGGTGAGCTGCTCCTTTCTTTTGTTGTTATTTGTGTTTCTGTCTTTCTTACTTCTCTCTTTCACTGTTTGTCTCTCTCTATTTTACTCTTATTTTTCCTTGCTGTTGACATGTTTGGAGCGTTCCTCCTTGTCCACACATCGTATATGTTTCTTTCTTTCTTTCTTTGTACCCCCTCTCTATTTAATTTTGAATTCTTTCTACTTCATTTGACTGAGAAAATATGGATTTAATTCCTGTGCTGATTTCAACGAGGCCCTTCCACTTTCCAACGTTTTTAACCTCTCTGTTTTTCTTCCTTTAAGAAAACAAAATTATTTTTGTTTTAAAAATCCTTCTCTAGTAAGAATGAAGCACTATTTATGTACCCCCTTCTCTTTATTCTCTTCATTCCTTTTTATTTTCCTCTCTTCGGTACCATCTTCCTATGAAGGATTTTGAAGGCGGAGGGCCGGGTCGGTCAGAATAATTTATAATATTTCCAACAAGCCAAATATTTTTAGTCAAGCAAAAAAGATAGGAAGGAGAAGAAAAAAGGGTTCATCAAGTCTTGCTATTTTCTGACCCCAAAACAACAAAATCTTGCCAACAGACATTTTTAGTAAAAGGGGTAGGAGGGAGGGGGAACAAATCCACAACCCCTATCTTTTCTAATCATATCCCATCTCCCCCCTTACCCCTTCCCACTCTCCGACTCCCCCATTCCAACTTTCCCCCCTCCCACTTTCCCACTCGCCCTCCCCTTTTCCCACCCTTCCATTTCCCCCCTCCCTTTCCCACTCTCCCAATACCCCTCTCCCACTCGCCCATTCCATGCCTGATTGAAAAGTCAAACTGTTCAGCCAAAGAGCATCTCTCCAGGAGCCTGTCTGTTGTCTCAAGCCAAAAGAGAACAAATAAATTTACTCAAGTGTAATTGAATTACTGGTTTCTACTAATTTGATTGGACCTTGATGATATTAAAAGACAAATAGGGCACGCAAGCTTGCTATTGTTCACAGAGTCATGGCGACGGCGTAGAGAGATAATCAGAGAAAACCGACGAGACAGCATCTTAGCGTCCGCAGACGAATCGTAATGTTTATATAAATTAATCGTAAAGGAACTTATACAAGGAAATCATTTGCTTTGGGGTCATTTCTTCTCCTGGTGATGTTATGTAAGTGCACCTCTTTTATATATATATTCTTTATCATTGTTATACTTTCATTAAGCCTATTTATACAGCCCAAGCAACGTTTTGAAAAATCATTGATTGTTTGGACTACCCTTTATACACTACTGGAAAAACCCATGAAAATATGTTGATGTTTGCTCATTCCAATTTTGTTGTGAGTAGTGCGATTGCATGAATGCGAGAAGAGTCGCAAGCTGAACAAAACGGAATCATTCTTCAATGTTTAGAGA
>JAVYIG010015673.1:0-34767 GCA_035222895.1 Strongylocentrotus droebachiensis | reverse complement strand
GTAAACTTGAACATTCAGTGTAAGTTTCGTTTGATTCTGTGAGAAATAATTTTCTTTTTTTTACCAGTACTGGAGTTTATCTTTAAATTGACTTATACTTCATATTGGCAACTTTGGGATGTTATAAAGGTATTCTACCTTCCTATATCCGATACCATTGTTAAAATCATTCATTGTCTTACATATTGTGCTGAACAAAGTCTTGTCCTTTTCGCACAAAACTCATTATAGATTTGCCAATCTGATTATGACAATTAATCCAGGGAATTTTTCAACTTCAGAATGAATAGAGAGCATGAAAAATTTTGTTTCAGAAGTCTCTCTCTTTTTTTTTTTCTTTTTTTTTAAATCTAAATGAAAACCAGGCCTTAGTACAAAAGAGTCATTTCAAAATTTGCAGTGTAATGAACTTCCCCTTGAATTGCTTTGGAAATCATGAAAGATATTTATTTCCCGGATGTTAAAGGGAAGGAAGTCCAGTCTCGTACCAAGTTGCTCTGATTGTAAACATGAAAATCTGACGTAATCGCATCAGTAATGTCATGTACAAATTATGAACGTCTCATGAAATATCTCATTTCAAGTCCCATGAAGAACAATTGGTGATTATTCATGTGACTATGACATAATTGGCTCATTAAATTTTCTGAATCTTATATAGGAAGGAAATGACTATGTTTCCTAGATGCCATATATGGACCTTTGTTTCTTCATATATTCTGGTCATACAATTTTAATAATTTTTTTCTGAAGAAAAAAAAAGAGGTGGAAGTTTGGTAAAATCTCTTTATGAAAGATTGTTAAATATCAGACAAACATCCTGTGTACATATCCATCTTCTTTTGAGTAACAGCAACTTGCTACCAGACTGGAATTTCCATTTTTATTTATAATTGTACACACTACCGTAATCATTCCGCATGTGCATGAGGCATGCCTTCTTATCAATGTCAACCTTTGTGTCATTGTTCTATTGGTTACAGTCTAGCTAGCATGTCTCAACTTAAATACAATCACAAAAATGTTTAAAACTATTTTCCAGATCTTGTTCTGTTAAAGTGATTGTGGAGATATTGGCCCATATTCTTGAAATGGCTACATATAGAAACATTGCTCAAGTTAGCCCAATGATAATGGGACGCAAAATATCAACTTCTACATGTACATAAATTACCTTGCGTGTAATAATGCAACAAAATAAATGGGGGGAAAATGATTAATTAACATGAGGATTTAATTAAAAAGACTGTTTTTGCATTTTCAGACAAGAGTGATTTGTAAATTTTAAGTGGGTTAATGTTATTGACACTTAATGAATGATGAACTAGATGTAAATTCACTCATTTTGGAGGAGGTTTAAACTTGGCCTTTAGTTACCGGTAGCATTTTTCAAGAATTTTGACTTTTATTTTTAAAACAAATTTGCATGTGTTTAAAGTCTTCATAAGGCACATTTAGATAACAAATAACAAGATGCATGAACAATAGCATGAAAATAGTTTAACAATTATAATATATAAGCAACTCATGTTCCTTTGCAGGCAATGTTCAAGCATGTCTTATAATGTGGCAACTGTTAAATTTAGTAAGGGCCTATTCGTTTCTCATGTGTTAATAATTCGGTATTGAAATGCACCTCCAAAATGCCAAAATGAACACTTCATTATGTATGAACATTTGTGGTGACCTGTTGTAGATTGTGAAGAGGATTAGTAAATTAAATACCTATCTCTTCTTGCTAATGCTCAGATCAGATAATAGGATGAGTACCTTTTAACCAACTCCCTTGACACCTAGACAAATTATTCTAGATACCCCCCCCCCCCCATATGCTCAATTATCATCTGAACAATTTTCTCCTGATGATCCCCCCCCCCCCCCCCCCACCCTTATGTTATCCTGAAAAAGGGGGTAATTGTTAGGGGGTAATGATCATAATGATAGACTAGGGAATATGTACATGTAGTTGTTCTGGATTCAATGTTCTGCTACTACTTGATACTATTCTACTATATACTTCTTAAGATTGATCACTAAGACCATTTTCTTTTTAATCTTCTATCTGCTTACAGGAGTTGGAGGAGTATTTTCAGATTCCCCAAGACCTATGGCCATCTTTGAATTACTCAATTACATCGTAGAAGAGGTAATTATTGACTTCTTCTTCTTCTGAATAAGTCTGCCTCCTTCAATTGACTTCATGGAGGAACTGCGGTGAACCCTACTGCTGCAACAGTCCCAACAAGGAGCATAGCAATCTTGAGATTACTGAAGGACTATAGTTTGTTGGTCTGTTGTACCCGACTGCTAAGAAAGCATGTGTATGCTTGTTAGTAAGCAACCAGGGGACCGACAGCTTTAAGTCCTCTCTGAGGGACTTGGTGATTGAGCATAGTGCATCGAATTGGTTTCGAACCTGTTTACAAGACCACTGCTCTACCGCTGAGCCATCGTGCCTTCAAATAAAAAATAAAGATTTTAGATAAACATTGTTTTGCTACTCAAAATACATCAACGTTATTGCAATTGTATGTCTGCGACACAGTTTAGACATGTTTAAAACTAGAATAATTTCTTATTGTTAAGATGGCATTGAAGCAAATGTATGTTTGGAGTTAGTGATACTGTATTCATTTTACAAATAAGACATGTCAAGATTTGAAATATGGATTTCATATCTTTTCTTCTCTCTCTCTCTCTCTCTCTCTCTCTCTCTCTCTTTTATAGCATCCACCCAGATTACCATCCAGAGCCTTCTCAGAAGAATTTGTAGATTTTGTTGATGTATGGTAAGAAAACATTTGAACCAGTAACATACTCTAATTCAATTCAATTCAATGTTATGTTATTCAGGGTTTTTTTTAATTACAATCAATACACATTAAACAAAAATACACTGAAAAGAGTACCGAAGCTGCTAGCTGTGACATCATAAAAATCTATTTTTGGAATTTCTCAATTTTTTTTCTTCATTTTCCGATAGAGCATCAAAAATAATGTCTAAATGTCGAAAACCAATTGTATATGTTAAGTATTGGCTGAGATATGATCATCTGAATAAAAATATTTCCTATAGGAACTCAGTGTTATATTGCTCTGGCTCCCAATGTTATGAGCCAGAGCAATATTACACTGCCATTATAGAGGTGTCGGGGTTGAGTGGATATGTCACCGGACTGTGGAACACAGGTCCGCGGTTCGAGTCCCGCCGCGGCACTAATGTCCTTTGGCAAGACATTAATCTACAATTGCCACACTCAACCCAGGTGAGGTATATGGGCACCTGGCAGGAATTAATTCCTTGAAATACTAGATCGCCTTAATGGCAGCCATGCTAAAGCTGGGGTTATAATTTCAAAAGCCCTTTGTAAGCGCATAGAGACGTTATGATGTGCAATGCGCTATACAAGAACCAAATATTATTATTATGAGGCTAGTAATATTTTTACTCCTCATGTTCTTTTTCTCTTTCAGTTTGATCAAGAATCCAAATGAGAGAGCAGATCTCAAGAAACTTAAGGTAAGGACATTTATCTTCAAATTGCTTTGATTGCCCAGTGACAGGGGAGGGATTTCAGTGTTTAGTTATTTTGTTATTTACTGTGCCCCATTCACAAAACTTGTCATCAGTGAGAGCTGACAGTTTGTGTTATAAGCTAGTGAAATCCTTGCTTCTGATTGATTATCAGCAGATTTGTCACTGATTTTTGTCATTTTTCATCAAAAAAAGGCTTTGTGAAACGGGTCCCTGGACTTGGGTTTGATATCCCTACAATGTCCAGTCAGTCTTGTGCATTTACAATTTCTTTAGGATTAGAATAAAATGCTACAATATTTCTCTGTCAAATATTTGCATACTGTACATTTGATGATTACCCATTTATAGTGGAGATGTGGAAGTTTAAGATTCCCCTTCTGTTTTAAGTTGATTCAGCGCCCCTGTGGCTAAAAATTAAATAAATTTAAATTAAAAAATTAAAAAACAGGAGAAATAACAGATAAGAAATGAAAGCAGTTGCATTATTTGCCTCTTCTTCATGTGTAAAAGGCATTGAAAATCATAGGTCAGACCTCAACGATTTATAATAATGAGCTACATGTAGCTCCCTCAAGGACTGTATCATCTTGTTGGATTCACTTCACCTCCAATTTTATTATAACAGACCTCAACAGTTATATCTGAGGGCCAATTATTTTACTTCTTTGTTATGACCTGTCAATTCAGGAGTAATGATGTGGGCAGTGTCCCTCGTGCTGTAATGACAGACATGACCACTTTTTATCATTTTTGTTTATATCATGTTATATATGCACATAGTTTATCTCTATCGTGTAGCCCTGGAAAATCTTACCTTGTTTCCAAGGTCAACCACAAAGTTCATCTTACTTAGAAATTTTAGTAACATATGTTTTTCTAACCTCAAATCAGGTACACATACTTTTAGACAACACTTTTAGGATATTCAATTTAGGAATATGCAGGCGTTGCAGAAAAGAAAGGAACACTAATCATAATGTTGATAGCTCCAAGGTTACACAAATCCAGAAATGCAGCAAAGCTGATTTATACCCTTGTCACTTTAAAAGCCTCATAGAGATCAGTACAATACAGTTGTAGGTCCCTTATTCTACTGCATGTATTTTAGTTTAATAAGCCAGATACTGGGTCTCAGTAATGCCTAACAGAGGAAATACTTAGATCCCATCTGACATACGTTAAATTTGGCTTTACACAGAGCTCAAAACACAACGACTGGTTCTAATTTCAGAAGAATGAGGCCTTTGTGTTTAATTCATTTTTTTTTTTAAATGCTGGATATTTTATGACAAGAAGATTGTATTCTACATTCCACATGTCTTAACAAAATAGACTGTTTTACTTACATATTCAAATTGATGGATGCTTCTTTCCTGGGGACCTAGTGACGAGTTATTCCAATCTTGAAACGCTTCCTTGCTTTGAATGATGAAAACTGTTCTTAGATGCTCTATAGCTTGAATCATAAGATGACTAGATGAATCACAGACAATATTGAGTCCTAGTTTCTTCATTCAAGTGTGTACAAGATTATACAAGTTAAAGTCTGCTTATATACCGGTATGTGTTTTTCTGAAAATGTTATGAAGTAGCCACAGACTGTCACTTACGATGCATATATGTTGCTGAATACGTGACCATGTATCATATAGAGAATTTTAGAAATGCAACAGAATTATTGGCAACACCAATGACCTGTTACTGTACAACATTTTGATTTATATGTGTTCCGTTGTTGCAATTTTGGTTTTCATATATCTTCCAAATTTTGCTTGCAGATACATACATTTGCAATAATGTCTGAAGAAGCAAGAGTGGACTTTGCTGGATGGATTTGTGCAACCATGGGTATGAGCCCTCCCCATAACGACACGGTCAAACCCCTACAGACAGCTGTCTAGAGAGAAACCACCCTTCCCTCAGTCGTCGTCTCAAGTCGGAAATGAAAGGAAAAAGGAAACTGCGCTCCCATTTTTATATATCAGTGTTCCAAAGATTTGCTGTGCTCCTGTGCTCATGTGGAGCGAGAGGAAAGTCATTTGTGCGAGCTTTTTGAAATGTGAATTTTGCACCAAATAAAGACAATCTGTAAAGGAATTGTGGATAGATTAGAGATTATATGCGTATGTTCTCTAAATTGTAAATGTACATGTATGTTTCTCCCTCTACATGTGTCTATAATTTTACTCTCTCTTACATATTTGTAGATATAGGCCTGTGTTGAATGAGAGTATACGATTCCAGCAAGTTTTTCTGAGCTCCCATCATTATATAGCAAATTGGCAAAGCAAAAAAGAGTCATCACACAGTCATTTTATTCTACCCACAAACACAGTAGTATATGGAATATGATGTGTTTATATGCCTGCACAAGTAATATACATGTATATATTTATCGGCTACGGAGGAGGAATTCCCAAACTCGTATTGTTTGTATCGGCAATGATCTCTTTAATGGGATATACAATAGTCTGCCATTTACATGTGTATGGGGCTCCGGCCCCCAAATCATGGTAAAAGAAAATTCAAGGAATTGTGTTATGAGTCAGGCTTAGGACCAGGCATGAGTTATGTTTGATATAGGTTTCTTTAAGTTCCTGAGCTATGGCAGATACAAGGAGTGAAAACGGGATTGGTGTGTAGCAAATCTTGATGGTCTTGAAGGTAGTGATGGTGTAGAGAGTGTACAGTAGCCAAGATAGAGGCGCCCTTCAGCTGCCACTGTAGGACGACGGCAATGGATTATTAGTTTAAGTCTAAACAAATGGCTGTTGTATGTAACGGGTTATGGGATTCAAAGATGCAGTGAATCATGTCCACTCCAATTTGTACCCTTAATTGATCTTCATCCATTTCTTGCAATGTAGTTATCCTCTTTACTTCAACCATGTTTATGAATATGCTTATAAATAAGATCATGAATCCCTAATTTTTTTTGACCACCAGAAGGGACAATCACTCACTAGAAAGGAAGGATTGAAAAGTTGGAGTTAGATTTGTAATCAAAGGCAGGTGATTGTCCATATTATTACAGATTATTAGTTTGAAATGTTATCGCTTATTTGTAGATAGCATTTCCATTCTCCATTCTACCATCTCCCTCTCCCTCTCGCTGTCTTGCTCTCTTTCTTTCTCTCTCTCTCTCTCTATTTGTATTTCTCTTTTCAGTCTAGTACATGTTAAGTTAAGAGATATATCAATCTTGTAAATTTACATGTACCATACTTTTGAAAAAGATATATGAACTCACACAACTTTCATCCTTCATATACATGTAGAAACTGTTTATGTCATGAAACCATGCTGCAAGGGAAAAGCATTATTAAACATCGCAAATCAAGATATTCAATTGTAGTCTTATAAAGATTTCATATTTGACATAAATCATGATGACGACAGATTCTAAATACGCTTGCTATAGTTTTGTGTTCAAAGAGCGGTGAGAAAAAGGTAAGGTGTTGTTAGAAAGTGAGAAGGAAAATGCAAGAAAAAGCCCTGAGATTGTAGTGTAAGATTTGATACTCGAGTATTTATTTTTACATATTTCTTGCCTATAACCATGTAATAGTTTTGTATAACAAATCAGTGATACCCCTGCTAATACGAGTTGGGCATTAATTATGTAGCAGTAATTATTTAGGCACTGCCAAAAAAGGAAAGCGCAACTTTTAAAAAGTAAAGTTTGGCTTTTAAGAAACCCCATATGTATTGTACATAATGACATTGTCAAGAATGACATAAAGTATTCCTCCTCAGTTTTTCTTTTTGGATTTAGATCTTATGTTTGTGGTATTAATATAATTTTGTTAGAAATTGTTAAGTGGCAGTTATACTGTATGAACCTGGTTGATGAGATGTATATAATTTTGCTCCATTTATTTACATGTCTTGCTATCATATTTATTATTATTTGTATTTTTGTATTTTTGCCCATATTACATGATTCCCTGTAATATGTTCCCAATCTTGAAATGACACTGAATATTTAATTCAGGTGGAAATTAATTTTATTATTTCTGATAATTGCTTGGCATGACTTATCATGGTCACACCTCAGTGATTTCATGTTATTGCCTTGCATTTTGTGATGTTAAGTAACGGAAGAGGTTCTCTGACGAACTAAAACAAAAATCTTAGTTCTATTAAAATTTACTGCCCATTTTTAAAATTCTAATAGCAATATGTTATGAAAGATATTCAACGTTCAGGAATATTTGAAAACCCTACAGACCTCTTTAGAGCAAAATAGTTCGGAATTCAATATACTCTTATGTAGGTAAGTCGGCATTGTACATTACAGAAACCCCTTGTAAAGATATGTTTTTTGCATCAACATTATTTTAATGCATACATCTTTATGTGTAAAGTCATTAACATATACGGTGGGAAACTGGTAAATGTTCCAAGTTCTTTGAACTAGTGTGATTGTAAAAATGGTTCCTGATTCTTAGGTTTTGATGTTGATAAGTTTTTCCTTCATTTGTTGCAGTTTTTTGCTTTGTTGATGTTTTTGCTGTTGCATTTATATGGTCAATACTTTGGAGTTTAGAATTACAAAAGGTTGACTTGTGTTCTTTTAATGTAGTCACATGATTGTGTTACAAATATATCATACAGAAGAGCTCAAATTTTCTTCAGTTTTTCTCCCAGAGTTCTTACAGTATGTTTTCATTGAAATGATCACATGGAAAATTGCCAGTCGTCCGTTCAAAAAAAATTGTTGTAAACTCACGTGGCATTCTTGCATTTGGAAACCATCACAGAGTTTCCTTTCACCAGATATACATGTACCAGATGTCACTTGATGTGTTAAATGAGATTCCTTATATTTCCTTGTTGAACACTAGATTTTCAACTTCAATTTCTAGGATTCCTGAATAAATACACTGAGTTTCCTGGACCTTTGGAGGCTAATACTTTGGCATTTTGCCAGAATGATTATCAAAATAAAAGGAGGATAAATAATATTCTCAAGTGCAATTCTACTCAAATCCGAGCACCACAATCTAATCGAGCCTTACTTAATACCATCAGTGACATTTTGAGGGAAAAAAGTGATTGCTCATCCAAAAAATAGTGTTCATCAACCAAGTTGCAAATGTCTTCACTTTTGAATACCGTAAATCTCCGTGTATAAGGCGCACTTTTTTGGCGCCGAAAAAATTTGAAAATCGGGGGTGCGTCTTATACACAGATACAGAAAAAAAAAGATTTTTTTTTTTTTTTTTTTTTTTTTTTTCCCTTCCCGATTTCGATTTATGGCGCTATGCCTGGCAATGTCTCCCAGCTCAGTAATCAGTGTGTTGACTCACCACTCGGAAACTACAACAACACTCAAATTTGTCTGTCATCTTGGTTTGAAAGTAATCTTTCTAATAGATCTCAAAATGTAGTTTTTAATAATTCCTCAATTTTTTTTTCTATAACAAATGGTGTACCACAAGGTTCTATCCTAGGTACTCTATTGTCAGAAATTTAGAGGATTCTATTCATATCATGCATGACTATTGATGTTTGGCATAGAACACATTAATGATCTTACACACATTCTTCTACAACGACATTGTTACTATTATTTGGTGGGTTTTCGGCAACAAAACAATAACAACAACAAAACAACAAAAAACGATTTTTTTTTTTTTTTTTTTTTTTTTTTTTTTTTTTTTTTTTGCCCCCAAAATAGGGGTGCGCCTTATACACAGGTGCGCCTTATACACGGAGATTTACGGTAGGCGTCTGCCATGGCAAACATTTTTCTCATTCCTGTACCATGTGTTGTACTTATTTCATCACTTGTTAATTGTAACTCACTTGTCTAAAAAAAGATTGTCATGGTATTGCTCCTTTTGCTACTTTCTACAAAATAACAGGAATGAAAAAGGTTTTTGTACATTATAAATGTAGTACAGTAGGTAATGTCTGCAGTTTGTGATGCTGGGAATCACATGGATGTCATTTAGTATCTAGATGAAAATTGATCTGACACTTTGATTACAGATCAGGCTAGGGTTACCTGTAAGTTGCTTTACTTGCCCTTTCAGTTGAGGGACTCAAGTTGTGCATTTAGTTGGGATGATACATGCATGAATAAACCAAGAGGTGTCAAGGCCATGTCATAGAGAAACTAGTTTGTGTACAGTCGTGTACAGTGAGTGATTTAGTGTGGTTGTCATGCTTTTAGTAGTAAAAGGAATCTAGCATAGATGAAATGTCTTCCGCACATATCTTATTAAAGCAAGCTTCGGAACCAATGTCTTGTTGAAAGTCACAGTGAATGTCTAAAATAAAAGCATGAAGCAATAAGTTGGATAGTTTACTAATGGTTATGGATGTTCATTAGGACATAGGCACAACATTTACAATTTAGAGAGTAGCTCATGTAATTGAGATGGGGAAAGTGTAGTGTAGTGCTTATTGTATGATTTAATTTGCTCTCCTGAGAAAAGATTGAAACATTCAAAATGTTACAAGAATAGATATGGAACAGAAGAAGCTAGTGTTTTGTTTCCCAAATGAACAGACAAAATTTGTGGCCAGACAGCATATATTTGTCTATGTCCTCTATATACCCTTCATCATTAAAACAAACAAAAAATGTCATTGAACTTCAACATACATCGTATATATTGAATAAAAAATATGTATATGTTTATCAATATATTGGAGTAGAAAATTTTCAGTATGATTGGCCAGTATGAGTATTGTTGAAAGAAAGATAGCTCGCCATGTAGACAGTTATCTTCGTGTACATTGTACTAGATCTTCAGCCCCCCCCCCCCCCCCCCCCCCAACAAAATAGGGGGAATGTGAATGAGAGGAAATTAACATTATTATATACAATTGAAATGCATCATACATTGAATGTTCCCTGTAGCTCAAGGCTACATTAGACTACATTTATATTGATTTTTTCCCCCCAATTTAATCCTGATCTTTGATGGATTTGGGCAAACTGATCAGTGTTCTTGCCTACTGCCATGCGGGTAGTTCAGAAGTAGCCTAGCCTTTCAAGATTTAGTAGACTATTAGCGCTAACACGCAAACAAAATCAACATGTACATGTGGTTTGAATTTTAGGAAAGGTCGTTTCGTGAGTACAACTAAAAGTTTCTTCCTATACTCCTTATCAGTAAAATAAGTCTGTTATCAAAAAGTGATGTAGGAAATTAAGCACATTATCGGCATAAAAGGCATTCCCTCAGAAAGTTTTCCAATATTTATTAACCAATCACAACAAAATGTATAACCAGAACCACTTTGATGGACAACGTATTTATGATTTTGAAAGATATTTTGCTCCTCCCCATCATAACAACCCAGTGTATATTAATCTTCAATGTCTTGTTACTTTTCTAGTGTAAAAATCTCTTATTATTCCTGGAATAATATATTCCATGCATCACAATGTGGCTATATAGTTTTTGTGAGTGTTGGTGAGAATGTGAAGGATTTAAATGGAGTTTTCTTTTGCATATAAAAACTGAAAGTGGAGCATCTTTTGCATATTAACTGTTGCCTCGGTCGATATTGTAAAGTATATATAGTCAAAGCATTGAAAATGTACAGATATTAAATTCGTCTCGATGAGCCAGTTAATGCTCTAGGGACCATGTAGATAACCCAATCCTGTGTTATGATGTATACTAAATGACGTACCTATATATGGTTTTTCAGTTTGATTTTAAAGAAACATAATATATATATATCATAACTATGATTACAAGTGTTATAGCAATGTGTCTTTGAGTGTACATGTACAATTATTTGTTTGACAGTATGAATAAAGGAAGAAATAACCTTCAAACGACATTAAAAAGCTCCAATGTGATTATTGTAATGTGAAAGTCTTATTTGATAGACACGTGGCAGTGGTGTGAATGCGTTGATACAAAATGTTGGAATTTATATGTATTTACTTCCCAAACAAATCTCATATATACATATTCTGTATGAAAGGACCAGTGTCACACACCAGATTTATTTCAAAATAGATTTCACAATAACAGTCAATTAGATTTGAATAAATTAAATTGTATAAATTACTCAACTGCATAAATCAAGGCTCAACTGCATATTAAATCAAGGCTTAAATGCATACTGGTAGGCAATGAAAATGCTACTCGTACATGCAGAGCTGCCAACCTTGTGCGACCAAAAAAAGGAATTCATAAAAACGAAACTTACAACCACGCGCGACACACTTCCAATGCGGAAATGTTCATTCCTCATGCTGTTTTTTCCATACAAGCAGGTATTTTTTGTTTGGTTATTTTGGCATTATCGGCATTTCATTCTTTTTGAGAATATTTTTCTCTTCAAGTATGTTTTCAAGTATTTTTTAAAATTAGTTTTTTATTGAATTTGTGATCAAATCATCATTTTAAGGCAGTTGTTTGATGTGCGGTATGTAAAAAAATTTAAAAAAAAAAAAAAAGTATTTTATGAAGAAAAAACGTAATACCGTAATTTGGAGGAAAAAACGGAGTAATTCCGGCTAAAAGGGAATGGTTGGCAACTCTGTACATGGTATAGTAATTGTCATTCATACAGCGCCCGTAGTTTACATTGTATCATTTTCCAAGTTAAGCCGCGAGAAGCCCAAGCACATGTACACCTGGTTGAAGAGTGGCAAATTTTGATTTATGTCTTGCCAAAGAATGTTATACTAGAGCCAGGCAAAGATTTGAACCCTAAACCTTTCATCACAAAGTCAAGTGTGTGAACCACAACACTTCAATTTCTTTAGACATTTATCATAGTATTTTTACTTGGCGGGGGCAATTGAAAATCAGTTTTGAATTTAATTTCTCAATTCAATCCATCACAAATTCAAAAGGTACACTTTTAATGAAGCGTAGAGCAGAATCCCATTGATGTAGAATGACATTTCAATCACTTCAAAGAAATTATCAACACCATCATATTCCCATTCCGAAGCAACAACAACAAAAAACCAAAAAAAAAATCAAATTTACAAGGGGAATGATTAAATCTAACATTATGTCAATTATTAACATGTAACATTTGCAAGATGATGTAAAAATCTAAGTAATGGAAAATACATATACGTATACTACTTTGCATAAACATATATCTTAAACTAAAGCAACATCATACTGCTATATAAGTACACTTCATTTCAGAGAATTTAATTCACACAATTTAAAGTTGATTTGAAAAGTACTGAAAAGGCACCAATAATGAGACTGCATTAAAACAGAACAGGCACCAAAGATGGTTCGTATTTTGTTGAAGTTCTAAGGCATTGAACTTTGACCTACTCTTATAAACAGGCTTGTAAATCCCCTATAACTGTCAAAATAGCAAGCTCAACTTACATGATACACATATATGTAGGATAAGCTCCTAGTACATCTTTTTTGTTTAAATGACGGATACACTGTAGTTGATAAGAGGAAGGCACATTTCACCAATCGAACTAAAGTTCGAAAGACAATGTTCTCTTACAAATATACCAATCACACACAATAGTTTTTGCATACTTTTCTTACGTGTAGGAAAAATTGTACATGTATGTGTACTATGTGATTCAATTTCAATGAGGCCTCAGAAAAAAAAAGAGGAGAATGTCAATACATTACACACTAGCTATCGTCTGTCCAAAGCAAGGATGCCTGTAACTCTGTGTTGAAGCATGTGAATTATTGCCCCTCTGGCTCGCGAAAGACAGTATGTGTAAGTTGTGATTACATGACAGTATGAGCTACAAGTTGGGAATTCATTCAAATACATTACAAAACATATATTGCACAAATATTGACTCAAGCATCCCTTTTACGGTCAGCTCTTCTTTTCTCTATTATCCATAGCTTCATTCCCACCACTCACAGCGGCAGGTTCACTATCTTCTGGTTTTGAAACCCTCAAGACATCCATCCCATCCTTGAGATGCTGGTCTCTTATTCTCTTCACCTCCTCTAGCTCCTCGGCGAGTCGGTCCCTCTCTTCGGCTGAACTCTCGGCCACTGCTCTGACCGCCTCTAGAAACTGTTGTCCATGCTCAGATATGGCCTCGGCACCCTGACCCTGAGTCTGTGTCAGGCCATCAACTGCTGCTTCCAACTGAAAACATAGAAACGATAACAGTTGTGACTCATTGACTCTCTCAAAACACTATTGAAAAGAATTTGTACACTGACACCACTATCCATTACAAAATCCTCTTAAAATAATGGTGACCCTAGCGAAAGAGGAATATCCATGTAATACAGAAGCAACTCTGTTAAAAATTACCATATTATTAATCCTTGGATTTAAACTACAATCACATTTCCTAAAATGTAACAATACGGACTTGCAACAAAGTAAAATTGTGCCTACGGGTATGTTTAACCTAATATTCTTGGTTTACCAAAACGTTGTCAAAATATGTACTAAAGAACAGAATAAGGCCAGTGGTTTATACATGTTACAATACGGATACTGGTAGGTAAATTAAGCTGTAAAAAAACCTGCATTTGAATATAGTATTCAAAACCATATCCCAAATAAACTTCCATGATGTCTGTAGCTTTTGAATGATTGCACCTTTTTAAATTTGGGACAAAGGAAACAAAAAATAACAAACACAAAACACCAATTCCACTGATGGAGAGTAAATTGAACTCACTTGTGATTTGTGGAGTTTGAAATCTGTCAAGAACTCCCTCAGGGCTTCCTCAGAAGCCGTCTGCTTTAACTTCTCAAATGATGACAGAACTTCTACAGAAACAGAAAATGGTACATCCTATTTTTAATTTGACATACATGATATGATAATACACATAATTTATACAGTAGGCTTACGGTTGTACCATGTGAGAGAGGGGGAGGATTGGGGAGTCCTGAAAAGGACTGTCGGTAATCTTTATTTCTTGGGTGTGTATGTAGTATTTGTATAAGATTTTTAAGTTGTTTCCTTTAGTGGACATTTACATGCTTTGTATGTACCTGCCAGTATACTGTATACGGTAAGCTTCACACTGATGCTCATTGCGGTTCATGTAACTTGATAGATCCAAAGCCTGTACATGTACACGGAAGGAAACATCTTACAAATGTTTCAGATATACAGTTAGCAACTTAATTATTCATACCACTTGTAAATTTGATGTTTTTTAATTTGTTTATTTAACTCAAGAATGAAAGGTTGACTGGTTAAATTGGGGCCATTTTTGAATGCTTTTCAATGTAATCAGTATTTAATATGTCACATTCTCAAGAAACAACATTTTTTCACATACTTGAAAGAGTAAAAACCTTGGTAATGTATCAATAATTAAATTGTTAACTGTATATTTATCAGATGTCACTTGATGCATAAAATGAGATTCCGTATATTTCCTTGTTGAACACTTGAAATTCAACTTCAATTCCAAGGATTCCTGAATAAATACACTGAAGTTACTGGACCTTCAGTGGCTAATGATCTGGCCTTTTGCCAGAAAGACGAAAAAAGACCAAAACAAAACTGAATATGTAACTCACAAAGACAACCTTGCAATGACATGACTTAAGTAGCCTAGCTTGAATATAAGTCCTGCAGAGATCTTGGTTTATAGCCACATCATGTTATCATATCATGAACACTGGCTTATCTGACTAATTTAAAGAGATGGTTTATTGATTTCAAACTTGACTGAATTTGGTATCATTGCAATCGAAAAATTACACTGAGTAAAATCATTACATTTGTGTAACTTGTACATTCGAGCGAAATTTATAAAAGTTGATTGAACTTGACGAAAAATCAACCCACGCAACGCCCCTAAAACATCGTAAGTCAGCTGATTTTCGAAGTGACATCACAATATGAACAGCGGGCCGCTCAGCTGAAACGATTGACGACGAGAGTTGCAGTTTGCGTGCGATTTGCATTGACTCTCGAGTACCGTACCCATTTATAACTAACGCTGTTTACCTTCATCAAAATCCCCTGGAAATATGGATATGGACGAAAACATACTTGAGTATACTCCAGAAGGCTCCTCCATGGCATGGTTTTGGTTCTTAATCTGACGTTAGTCTAGATAAATGGTATATACCTTCCAAAAAGCGATGGAATATATTGTCGATGTAGCGTTCAAGTTTCCCGTAGCTGGTAGCTGTGCGTGCGTACTCTGTGCATGTACTATGTGTGCAATACACTGACCTCTATAATGCGTGCATCACATCTAGCGCAGCTTGCTAGCCAGCCTAGCTAGCCCGTAGCCCCGCGCTAGAGCTAGCCGTGAATCGCGAACCGGACTGAACTGTTTCTCTCGGTTTATCAGGGTCCTATACGACTTAATTTATCAACAATGTAAATTAATCAGCCTAATCACACATTTTTGTAATGAATATCTGGACAATTCTATGTAAATTTGTCGCCTATTTCACTCCAAAAGAGTCGTTAGGTCAGCATGCAAAATGTCCTTTGCCTTCCCAGATCAGACACATACACGCTGAAGTGCCCTCAGAATATGTGATTATTTTCCCGATTTTTATGCTCAAATGTGACGGAAAAATAAATAAAAATCAAACAAACATTTGTAGAAAGTATCATTTATTCAGTGTATCTCATTCAAAATGCCAAAAAAAGAGGAAATATCACCACTGGCGGTAATATACAAACAACGTTAACCCATATCTGAAAATTGCAATGGGTATCCAACATTGTCCCGAATGTGTGATGTAGGTTGTTCATATTGTGACGTCATAGTTTCGCATGTAAAATAACGCCGTCAATTCACTTAGTGAGTGGGTTCAGGAAAGGGTAACAAAATTGCATTTAATTTATTCCTCACAACAGTGAGGGCTTCAAAAGTACTTTGCTCAATTTGTTAATGTTCTCAGCAATCTGTAGAGGTGTAATTTGCCCATTTTCCACATTTCAATGAACCATCTCTTTAAACAAAAATAATGTTATGATTCTGAACAAGTTTTAAATAAAAATAAATGATAATGCCAAATGTTGTCTACAACTGATCCTTTACAGAATACCTTCATATACTTCTTGTACAAGCAAATCAGGTAGACTTACCTTTCAAAGGCTCACAAAGTGTCTTTTGGATGCTGTCTTCAAATATCATGTATGCTTCTCTGCAAAAGAAAAAAAGGGAAGTCAATAATAAGACAATACATGTATATAAGTATTGCACTGTAGACAGGTTAGCAAATCCATGATGCCCCAAGGATTAAGCAAACATCTTCAATATGCATTGCAAATTTAATTGCCACAATTTGGCAAGCACGGTAAAGCAATTTTTGCCTTGACTGTATATTTTCGTATCTGAATTTTGCCCCAAATCACATGCCCAGGTTACATTTAAAATCACTTCAATTTCTTAAAAACATGAGTTCTACAAGGTGTATACATGTTTAAGATTGTTGTCTTCTAATATCTCAGCAAGCAAGATATCTTCAGTTGAGCCAGTATACATTCATGATATCTATAAATTCTCACTTGATTTGACAAATTCTGCCCAAAGCTCAAGTTGAAACACTCAAAAGGATAAAACATAGACAGTGTGTTTCAAGCTCACCTTACAGCTGCATAAAGTGAAGCCATGTACTTAAACTGCACATCGTAGAGAGCTTGATGGAATCTCAATTCTTCTACACAAGCCTTGGCCTAGGATACAGAATGAAGATGGCAAAAATTTATATTTAGCAAACAGGTATATGTTCACTTTGTTGTTCCTACTTCCATAATATGCTGCTACTTATGCTACAACAAAAATCTACAGGTTAATCTGCCGATGGGTATGATAGTAACAATTTTCAGTAATTTGATACAATTTCATTTGTTTAGTAACTACTACATTTAAGTTCAAAAGAATTTGTGTTGCAGTTCATTTCATCAATAAGTAGTAGCACAATGAAAAGCCTCCATACCTCCATTTTTGAGACTCTCCTTGAGTAGTTGCTAGCCTTGATTACTGCATCAATGACAGACTTCACCTGAAATAAAAATGTGTCATTATTTGCCAAATTTTAGAACGACCATGGGCAACATTCTCACAGCATTCATACAAGCCATCTGCTCAAGTCTGGATTCAACTTTTAGTGATAGCAAAAATCAGTCAGAGCACTAGTCTGAATACTCCATCCAAAACTAAATTTCAAATGAAAATCGGAGCATATACATATACCAGTATACAGAATAAGAACATTTACAACATTAAACAATCATTTGAGAAATATTGTCATCATTCAATGAATCAAAGACAGTGTCTGAGATGATCTGGCTCTCTGTAATAAGTTATTACTATTTTTCTGAATTGTTCTATACAATCATAAAAAGGACAATGTTCATTACAAACAAAAGACACATGAAAAAGTTTTTGAAGAAATAATAAAGGTAAACAAATCAAGGATTATCCTCAAATAATGCTCTGTGTAACAAGTTCACTGAAAATCGCCTGATTGTTAGTTCTTGTACGTTAACTAATATGTGACTGGCATTCTCTATACTCTTCTCACCTGCTGTTGTTTGTTTCTTGGGAAGGTCGGAAGAGCCGTCATGACATCATCAACCTTGATTTCAGGTATCACAGATTTGGTCAGGAGAGGCTGTATAAAGAAAGAGTTTAATATAACAATACTTCAATATATCACATACAATTTACATACAACAGGAAATATAGCATAAGGTTTGACATGATTACAAGTTGGTTACTAATTTCTCCATTTAGTTGCCTGTTTGACCAGTCCTCCATTTCTTTCTCTTCTTTCCTTCCTCCATCAATTTTTTTTCTCCACATTCATCCATCTGATACAAGATCCTGACAACATTCTGCCAGTAATCTGTCCACCCATATACCCATCAACCCATTTAGTATTCAACCCATCCATCCGTCCATCAATCAATCCATCCATCAATCCATATATCATTCCAGCCATTCATCAATCCATCTACCGGTACATGTATTTTATAATCAATGAATCCATTCAATCATCAATCTATCTGGAACATCCGCTCATTCTTACCCATGGAGCTGCAGGAACCAGGATTGAGAGTGATACAAGATCCCAACAGCACTCTACCAACTGTTTGTCTGTCCACCCCTCAATCAATCCATTCATCCATCAATCTACCCACTCATCCACCCCTCAATCATTTATCCATCCATCTTTCCCACATTCCTTTAACTGATTCTCACCCATGGAGCTGCAGGAACCAGGATTGAGAGCGATACAAGATCCTGACAGCATTCTACCAGCTGTCTCTCAGTGTCATTAAAAAGGCTGGACAATCTCTGATTGACAGCTGATGGAAGATGATGATTGGCCGCCTGCTGCAGGGCGTGGCTGTCAGGTGACCAGCAGGTCCTCAGTGATTGGTGGAGAGTGTTGAGTTGTTGATTCAAGGTGAAGAGTTTGGATTCTAATTTAGCCTGCAGAAAAAATATTAGCATCGTATGGGGTTAATTTTACTACCATCGGACCACATTGTATTTGCTGATTTTTTTTTAAATCTTTGTAAACCTTAACACAGTGTAGATATATATTTGTGTGAACTATGTTCTATCATTGGCTAACATATTGAATCCCACTATCATCCACAGGTGTCAACATATTACCATATGATGCATCATTTTACAAGTTTGCGGGATGAATTGTATAACATCACTCAATTTCAGAGTTACTTGGAACATTAATGATATATAAAATAAAAACTTACAAATCATTACTTTAAGAATTAACGAGCAAAGCAAAACAAAACAGGAAGGTAGGGGGATGCTTTCTCAGTAATCGGCAGTAATGTATATAGATACTATAGATATTATTTACTACAGGCAATTGGTGTATTTTCTTTTTGATGGAAACACTGTAGTCCTTCCAATAACCATTGACTATTCTTCCTTGAAAGGAACAAGAAAACGAAGGTTATACAATGTCCAGCTACTCACCACATGTTTCAGGTTGAGATGCTCTATCTTTCCACTGCATACATCCATGATGTCGACTGGTTTGTTGTCATAGCGATGAGGTTTGGGTTTAGCATAGAGGCCTGTGAAGATAAGAGGCTGTTCCAACTTCTCCTGGTTGTTGATCTGAAATATCAAGGATTTAAAAAAAGAAATTATTCCCAAACTCCATAATTCTAAAAGTAGATCTCCTTAAGAGTTGTCTAGCATTTATAATAGAGTGACCATTTGTTTCTTCTCTAAGCCTTTAGCTTCATCTAATCCTAAGTTAAAAGTGGCCGGGATACATGTCCTAGTACATCCCATGAGTTCACATGAACCCAAATCTAGATTCATCTGCTACACAATCAGAGATTTATGTAACATAAGTCGTAAGAAAAGATTGAGATTTGAGAAGGAATAACTTGGGGTCCTGTTGCGATTAAGAAGGGCTTTTAGGAATGAAATGGTTGGAATGGTTCCATTACTGCATAACCCACTGCCATCTACCATGAGCACATTTACTTTGTAACCAAAAATGATATCTGGAAAGGCATCTCAACTTGCCTATTCCATAGTATTCCTATTGTATAATGTTTACGACCCTCTATCACCTCTCTTTTCTTACCTCTAAATTCTTGTACAATCTTAGGCGCGCTGACTCTGCTGTTTCTATCAAGGTAGTGAGCTGTGACCTTTGAACTTGGACAGATGGGCCTTTAGTCTTGCTGGCCAGCAGTTCCCTGGTTAACAGACATGATATTAATTCAATGAATTTCACTATAAACAAAGGCTTAATTGAGAAATGTGGACAAAATGTGTCTTATTCAGTATAAATTACTTTTATTTATTTGACAGTCAATAAAACATTCATGCATATTCATGAGAGTGTAAATTTGTGGAGGCGGTGTCAAAGTTATTGCGCCTGATAGAGGAGCAGCACTGCAGGTATTATTATTAATTTTTCTTTTTTGGTATATATAAGAACTTAAATAATTGTATTTGAGCTCTGAGCCCCCCCCCCCCCCCCCTAACCCTCCGCCAAAAAAAAAAAATAAATAAAAATAAAAAATAAGTAAATGAATAAAAAAAAAATTAAAAAAAATAAATAAATAAACAAATTTTAAAAATAGGTAAAAAATACATATAACTGAATAAAATTTTAAAAATTAATATGGTACCTGAAATTATCAGTGATTGTTTGAAGATTATTCTCCACTTCAAAAAGGACACCAGATCTAGAGCTCAGAGCCTCAGCTTGCATTAGCACCTTGAGCGGGAAAAAAAATCAGAGATACACAACAAAAATAAGTATTTCATGAAACAGCTAGGTGTAATAATAAGAACAAAACACATTCCATTCTAAAAGAAGCTCAAACAGTTTATGAAAGTTTCAAACTTGTCCACAATTTATGAGGTATTCTGTCTCATCATGTTTTTTTTAATGTCACAAGGAGTTTCAATTTTAGGAGACATAAGACCCTAAAAGTTATCTTAAACCACTTTTCAGTGATTGGATAATAATTTACACAAATTAAATTCAAATTCAAACTTTATTGATTTCAATCCAAACAGTTAGGATCATTCTCAATTTTTTTACATTGGATAACAAATTTGAATCTACATAATTTCATTACAACCCCCCCCCCCCCCCCCCCCCTCCCCCATAAAATGCCTCTCACTCTACATGTAGATACCTGTCTCTCTAGTTGAATCACTTGTGCCTTGAGTAGATTCACTCTCCTTTCACCGTACTGCTCCACCGGACCTTCTGTCACAAGCTGATCATAGATGCTCCTACAAATGAAACAAAATATTCCATTATTACTTCACACGATGAGAGGATGGAAAGGAAAGGAGAGGGGGGGGGGGGGGGGAGATCAGCTGACCCTGACAAAATTGGTCCAAAAGAAAGCTGGGTTCATATATAGGATTAAAAAACATTCTGAACCGAGGCAGTTGGCACCTACAAATAATTAAGGTCATACCAGAAAAGATTGTGTTTTGCAATTGATGTAAATACAATGATTTTCTATCGGATTGGGCACAGAAAGAAAAAATATGTTGGGAGCATGGTTAACCGAAGGCAAAGCTAGAGGGATAGTATATGACACATGTTTTATTGCCCTTTTAAATTGAGGAACTATATGCATGTGATTATGTCAGTGCAATTCATCATTCCCTAGAGATTTAGGGGAGAGTTTCAACACTTTTCTGATAAAATATTAGACACTCACTTGACATTGTCTAAGTCCTTCTGCAATTTGGCATTTTCTTCCTTCAAGGCCTGTAAAGAGGATACAAAACCAAGAGAATAATGGAACATAAAATCTTTCACCAAAACCATTTCTGTCAAAAGCAAACTGTACATTCATAAATTCATTCAATCTGGCCAGACTCACTATGGCTGGCTTCACAAGCGATGTGTATAGTTTCATTGTGCTATTTTCATGGAGCATATATTGTTTTGGAAACTAGATAATCTTTCTATATCCAATACTTTTCCACTTTGCCAAGTGATACAATATTCCTCCGAACTATCACCTTCATTATAAAAACACATTTTATGGAGTTTAACTTTGCCATTTCAAAATGATGTCTGACATTTGTACAACTAATTCCTTTATATTTTTTTAATAGAAATGAATGGCATGATTGAAATATGGTTGTCCATACTGGTCCAAGTGATCAACTCTTTTTTCAGAATTTCCCTTGAACATGTTTTAATGATTCAAAAATCAAAACTGATTTGATCGTTTTACCTTCAGCTCTCGATCTAGCTGTATCACACTAGCCTTCCCACTGTCATGATTGATATGGCCTTCTTTGGTAAAACCCTCTTCATTTTTCAATCTTCCAGTAATCACATTTCTCCCCCTCGTCCTTGGTTCTCCTGCCATCCTCACATGCCACTCCTCACCTAAGCTGTGAATTAAAGAATTGTTTATTATTATTAGGGTACTAAAATTGTACAAGGCCTATAAGCCCTAAGGGGTTTATTTACTAGTTCCCCATTTCATTATCAAATTTTGTGTATGATTTATTTGTATTTATATTGATTGTAGTTTTCAATCAAGAGTGAAATATATGAAATTAAATAAATGAAATATAATTAATAATTAACAGTAACAGCTCCTGCGTTCCTGGGCTTCTAAGTATAGATCTATACCACCCAGCCTTATTATGAAGGGGTGACCAAAGTTCGCGGACATTTAAGACTATATTACAAAATGTGATATTCGATCTATGATTTCTCATATTCTACAGAAATGTATTTATTTCAATTATTACCAAATGGACGGCAAAGTTTTTAACCACAGATTGGTCCAACTAGAAAATTTATTGTCGAAGGATTTCGGAGATATCGCGATCTAAAAATTCGATGTCCGATCGTGCGTGCGCGCTGCATCTAATGCATCCATCAATAATAAGGTAATATCATAATTTGCAAGGCAAGATATCATACAATCAGTTGGTACCACTTTTTACTTACAATTTTGAGGAAATCTGCACTTTAATTGAAGATTTTCTGACCCTTATCGGTAAGTTGATAATATTTCGGAACGGACGCAAAAGATTGCAAAATTTGCCAATCTTTTGTCAATATTTTCACAAATTCGTACCCAATTCCAAAGAAAATTTCATCTCTGGGTAATTTTATGTTCCTCTTTCCATTGGTGATATCAGATTTTCGAAATCTTACTGATTTTTTGAGATAGCGAACTTAGGTCACGCGCAAACTTTGGTCACACCACCATACCTAAGGGCTTAAATTTGAAATATGATATCAATAAATGTCATATTTTACATCATCACCTAGCACTAATATAAGGTATCTACCATGGCCACCACGGTGTGTGTCCGGACAAGTGGTAATCTTGGGCCCATTTCCTCGAAACCAACGTCAAGACAGTCATAATTTTATCTGCCAACTACGGAGATGTCTATAATCTTCCTAAACCGTTTCACAAGAGTTTCTAGACATCTCGTAAAATCGATACTATGGGCGAAAAGAGGAGCCAAGAAATAGCCTTATATAGTCGCAATTCCACCGGATTAAATAAAAAGTCATTTTAAGTCTAAAACCTAGAGAAGACACTTCTGACTTGCCGTGGCAGATAACCCAGCATCCCTTTGACTTTGAGGATCTTACAATTTGGAAATAAACGCGTAGAGTCTAGGCCTAGTCTATAATCAAGTTAAGTGGCTCAAAACTCAAAAGAAAAATATGATGAGAAGATTCCTCTTAAGTCGAGACTTGAGTCTTGTCTCTTCTTGAAATGATTGATTGTTTGTTTTGTCTTTTTTGTTCCTTCGTTATCACAGATTACACAGAATGATAAATTTAGAGACAGAACATTGCACAGGCCACAGTAGACCGAAAGCTTCAGTCCCTATAATCATCGGTTGTTCCACTGAGACTACGTCTGGCTCCACTAGACCTCGGTCTAGTGGAGCCAGACGTAGTCTCAGTGGAACAACCGATGATTATAGGGACTGAAGCTTTCGGTCTAAGGCCACAGCTGCTAGGGTAACTCACTGATGAAATACTCACAGAATCTAAAAGACGAATCCGGATTCCTTGGCTGCCTTGCTTTGGGCTTTTCAGCTTCAGTGGAGTAGTCTAGAGTAGTTATCACGATTTAGCAGTCAGCGCTCAGCTCAGCCAACAGAACAATTCGGCGCACTAGCGCCAACAATTCCCCCACAACTTCTACGTCGCGAACCCAAGCGCGGCCCGAACAAAACTCTCGACCGACCAACTACGATTTTCTTTTTCTATTTGTCCATTTAACACCATAATACCGGTACATTTGCTGCACATAATCGGTCTGCATATTCAGTTAATTGAACGTGATAGATTTGTTTCATTTGCTCCGGATTTGTTGTCTTTACGCCAATAGAGATCAAAGGTAAACAGTTTGTATTATTCAAAATGTTAAAGTTACGTCATGTATAATTTTCAAATGAAATTTTTTCTTTCTTCGGCCTTAAATCTTTGTCGAAACTCGCGCATGTTGATTTCTTAAAGTTAATGTATTGTCCCATGTGTTGTCATTTTTGTTAGGTACCCCGTAGGCCTAGGCCCTACACGGTAATCTTTCGAGGAGGCAAGGGGGGCCGGTGGGGGGGGGGGGGGGGGGTGGGTGGCAAATGATTTAGCATATCGGCAGTTATTGCCTTTTTAATAGTATTCATTTTGGTTTAACCCCAGTTAATCGTAGTACGTCCGTTGGTTGTCCAGTCTGTTTATTGAATTTATTTATTTGAATCATTCATTTCAATTTCATACTTTCTTCATTCTGTTTCTCTAATTTTTCTGCTTTCATTCAAATTAACTCATTTCCACCCGGCCCGCGAAGACGAAGTGGAGGGGGGATACGCAATCATCACTTTCTGTCTTTCTCCCAAGAGTCCCAAGTGCCTTTGTAAATCATGGGCACTGCTCAAAAAAGAAACTAATGGTAGACTACTTGGTACTTTGTAGGGTAATCCCTTTGGCAGCTCACTCAGGAAGCTATATACTGGGTAATGTTATTAAGTTGACCTAGATACCCTATATTGATATTTATGCATTTTAAAAGAAAGTGGAAAATAGAATAACGTCAAATGCTGCTATTTCAAGAGCATTACAGTACTTTAAGTTGTACATTTGGTAGGATTCCTCCAAAAGACACCGAAAAGGTGTTCAAACTGGAGGTATCTACACAACTATGTAATAGAAATTTAAGAATATCTATCTAGTTTACAATTTATGCATGGAGTTATTGAATTTTAAATGATAAGGATTTATATAATATATATATATATATGATTTTTTTCATTTCCTTGTAATAACTCTGAACAATCCAGACTCATGAGAAGAAGATCATCATGGTGAGATTAACAGATCTTTTACTCATGGCGAGGAAGCAGGTTCCTGCCTGGAAGAAAGCTAATCGACATTATCGCTACACCATGTCCAGGCCCTGGACCATTCAGGCTCAGGTCCAGAACCTTCCTGGGATCGATCGTCCTAAGGTCCAGGTTGAACCTATCAAAGAGTGGAAGATCTTCAAAGGTGACTTGGTAAGAAATAAAAACAGATATACTCTACAATGGATCTCTATGATTCCACAAAACATTTTGTTTTTATTATCATGTTTTTTTAAGGGGGGGGGGGTCAGCCAGTGACCCATTAGGGCTCCATATGGACCATGCATCTGTTTACATTTTTAATATTTGGAGAGGTGTGGAGTGACTACCGATATGCTAGGTATTAAAAGCTTGGTCTTTAATTCACAGATTTTTATATTGTACATGTACCATAATAAGAAAAATCTCAAAATCTCAAGGTTATGGATTGTAGAAAGTGCTTGTGATATATTTTCAAGATATATTTCAAAACTCACATTATATGTATGTTATATACATTTTATAAGTTCTTGTTGTATATATGTTGTATGTAAGAAAACTTTGAAAGCAAATTATTATTCTACATTTCTACTTCTGTCGTTCTGATAATACTAATGCTCAGTCTTTTCTTTTCCTGTATATCACATGTCTAGGTCCAGGTTCTGAAGGGACGAGATATCAGCAAACTAGGACTGGTCTTAGATATCATCAAGCAGAGAAACTGGGTCATAGTAGAGGGTCTCAATTGTGTAAGTATATTAACAAGGGTTTAAATTATTTATCATTTCGGCTCAGGACTCTCTTTGCTGCTGTGTCTCCGGTTTCCACTTCAATACCCATGCATTGAACATAATGTGCAAATTTTGTCTGTGTTTGCATCTTTTATTTGTGGCCCATTTTTACTTCGATCTGGTAAACCATTCATCAGTACAAGTTAAAAATTATAATTACTTATTCAGCAAGATTGAGGACTACTCATGAAAAAGGAAATGCTGTACAACTTACTCCTAGATCGGATCCTAATCAAATGATTGGTCAAACGCAGTCGCGTGTCATTCATTGACTGTGACCACCCAATGTTTTTTCATTACAAAAATGTGCAATAGTTTCCAGTACAATCCAACAGTATTTAAGTACGCAATGCGCAACAGTGCGCATAGACTATGTTTGGGCCTTTCACTGCGCGTTAGGGCATAAGAGGTAAACCTATTAATCTTGGGGTTATTTGTCAGGGATAATGACATGAAACCTGATCTTGGAATGAATCCTTTTTACATCAAATAACATGGATCTAGGAGTTTTTCAAATAAAAAAAGATGCATGCTATCATTCATTCATTAATGGATTTACTTATCTGGTCTTGTTGAACATGTTTATGCACCTATTGTACTCGGCTTGACGGCGTGGTATGATAAGTGCATACACCCTCAAATTGAGTGCTGATAGATCATAAAATGAACTCAGTTGCATCATTCGTATACTATTTAAAAGCCTCTTCTCTCCCAGATCAATGTGTGAAAGTGTTACTCATTATCATGACTCCAAATTCATTTCCACATTATGAATGATGGATATTCTCCAGAGTTATTGATTAATGCCATATTTTGTTTATGTAAAAATGAAATAAAGATGGTTATATTGCAGCAAGGGTTGTTGAGAGTGATCTGTTTGAAGCAAGTCAGTGGATATCACTATTGTTGTTATCAAACCTTAGAGGAACTAAACAAATGATTATCGTTTCTTTGTTCTTGTTTTTTTAATTTTCCAGCATTACAGAAGGATAGGTAAAATGAAAGGATACTCAGGGACGATGATAAAAAGTGAAGGACCCTTGGATGTGAGGGAGGTAGCTCTAGTGGACCCTTCAGATAAGTAAGTTAACAAATACCCTTTTCATACTTAACTGGTATAGCTCTTGCAGACTTGGACCAGACCAAAACAGAGTGGTGGAATTTTCCACCTGTAAATTTAAATTTGTTTGTTCTTCACGATTAACTCATGGAAATAAAGATATCAGCTGTTTTTAGAAATGTCACAATTTTTTTTTGGCTTTGGTTATTATTCACAGAATTATTGTAGTCAGGGCGTGGTTCATAGAACTGATAGATAACTGCTACCCATTCAATATACATTCCCTATTTTATGTTATGCTAAGAATTGTGTAGGTCGAGTGACTTTTGAACTAATAGCCACGTGTTGTTTTTTGTTTGTAACAATAATTATGCGTTTGTTTATTCTTATTTATAGCAAACCCACGGACATTGACTTCCGGTACACTGAAGCCGGCGAGCAAGTCCGGGTATCTAAGAGGACAGGAAGAATCATCCCTATACCCATAGTAGACTCAGATTCCAGAGATTACAAGACCAAGGAAAGCTATGTCGGTAAGAAACAGGAAATGCTTTCAACTAGATAAACATACTTTAATTTCAGTATTGTCCATTGATCGAGAATGGCTCTTAAATTCACACACATCTGATCTTTTGAGGGAAGTATAGCATTTGTAGATGCCAGATACCTAGAAGCAAATTTCCCCTTGGGTCATTCTCAATTGAACAGTCAACACTATTCACAACCTCCCTTTGGGATTAGTCAAAAGGAACATTGTACTGGATTTTTGTATAATCTGTATTTAAACTAAAAGAATAAACCAAGAAAGAATCTTAGAATCGTGTTCGTATTGCCAAGGCTCTTCAGCTATTGGTATATTTAAGTTTACTGATGATATGTCTCATATTTGCACTTGGTATTGCAAGGCGATGATCATCTTACTTCAGCTCATTAGTTTGTTCTGATGTACAAGATAAGAGATAATTATAATACGACATGATTATGTTACACTTTGACCGAGGGAAGGTTATTGAGTAAGAAGTCATTCTAACCAACCAACCCCTGTATAATATCTGTATCCATATCTGTTCACTCTGTGTAATTGTGTTTGTTGATAACCTGAAGTACCACATGTATTGTGTTTAAAGGATAATGATCAGTGTTTTATCATCGATCAATCTGGTTTATCAATTTTTCAGAACAACCAAAGGACTCCATTGCAGAGGACGTGTGTAAAAAGACATTTGAACCCTCATTGAAAACGGTAGAGGAAGAGTTAATGGAAGCATTTGACATCAAGGAGACAAGAAAACGTGCAAAGACCTACTGGTATTGAGGACTTTATGCAATAAAGGCAAGGACAATGAACTGTGTGCTGAGATTTACAATGCCTGCAGAGTTAACTACAGTCAAACCTGTCTATAGCGACCGCCCAAGGGAAACACAACAAGTGGTCTTTGTAGACAGGTGGTCACTAAAGCAGGTTTGACTGCAATAGATGGTTGGAGGACACAAAGACGTTCAACAGTGTAGGATGTGGTGAACCACAAAGTGATGGTGGAGGACAAAGCTGAAGCCGGAGACTGTTTTTTGTTGCAAGTTTCTTGATGAAAGTACTTATGTCTGCAGAGCACTGATATTTGTGTCATACATGCACGTGTTCCGAACTATCTTTGCATAGACAATGGCTTATCTAGTAAACAGGGCCTGGGGCCCGTTTCATAAAACTTGTTATCTATAACAACTGCTAAATTTCTATGAGAAATTTGCTTTCAGCCAATCAGATGCCATGATTTCAGTAGCTTATAACAGTAGCTTGTAACTTATTATTAATAACAAGTTTGATGAAACAGGGCCAGATATAGGTCCTGGGATCACACAACACGTGCTACAGTTACTCTGCAAACCGTGGACTCACACTGTATCCAATCATATCTATGTCCAGTGAAACCTGTATCTAGAGACTGCTCAAGGGAAACAAGAAAAGCAGTCTTTATAGGCAGGTTTCCTTTGTACATGTTTCAAAGTACATGTTTCAATGAGAAACCATATTCAAGAAAATCAAACATTTTTGGCTACTAGTGTGGTATTGTATGTAATCCCGTAGGATTTTTTTGCTGTTTTGGCTTCAAAAGGGTCCCAATTGGCCAAAAATTATGGGGTTCAAATTTTCAGACCCCTCCTTCATTTCCTGGGGGGTCCATATTGTGCGCCAAAATGGCATATATAACGCGCAATAGGGAAATTTGGTGTCTTCAGGAAAATTTGAACCCCATCAATTTCTGATAGCTTGGACCCCAGTGAATCCAAAAATGCACAAAAATCAACTTTGGCACAAAAATCCTACGGGAGCTGTTTCAGTGACATACCGTACGGTACCACACTATACAGCAAGTTTGAATATTTATCTTTGAAAAAGTAAAGCCAGGACAAATTGTTTGAAAAAATAATTCTGGTACTCCTATCAGCAATAGAATACAAAAACAATTCAACAGGAATTGGATAGAAGAACAATTTAGCAATAGGATATAAGAACAATCAAACAAAAAATGTATTTGTACGGTAGACAAAAAATAATTCAGTGAGATTTTAAAATATCTGATCTCCCCTCCATATTTAGTCTTATTTGCATGTCATAAAAATGATCCCTGTCATGAAAGTTAAGTCCCAAATCCTGAGCCCTTCTTCGTGGCACCAGTAATTGCCTTTCAAATGTATCCCCCAATAAGACTGTACTCTTTACAATTTATGGATATTGGAAAAATCATAATTCCCTGATTTGTCTTTTAGTTTGATACCCTATGGATGGATGAAATATTTTCATGTTTATTTATTCATAGATTTTTCAGCTGAACTGGATTTTAAATGAGATCATAGGAAAAGAACAGTTATCATTCTAATAGAATATATATGCTTTCTTATGTGTTGTATCAAAGATCAATTAATCTGTATTTCCATATTGAATGGTAATGTATTATTGATGAAAATAAAAACTTGCATAAATTATTCTTATGTGTTGTGTTGTTACTAAACTAAACTGTTCAGTGTAATTGAAATTAAATTTTTAATCTCCCTTGTGGTTGAATTGTGCCAATCAAGTTTCTAATTGTGGATCAGAACTGAATTGAGGATGCGGTCAAGGTTTGAATCATTTTCATTTTTTCATGGTTTATCTTTATATGACTTTTACATAGGGTTAATTATGAGCCTTATGCAATGGTGGAGTGACATCTAAGTTATATTTCGGCTGTTGAGCATCATGTTTTATTTTATGGTAAACTGTAATCGTTGTTTTAATCTTAACCTATGGGACATGTTAAAAGATCTATTCCTTTTTCATCTGGGTCTGCTATCAAAAGGAAATCCAACCCAAATAGACAACTACTCTAAAAGAAAGCAGAACAATCAGAGAAGCAAACTGATGAAAATTTCAATTAAATATGTCTAAATATAATAAGTTGTAATCACTATACATATGGGCCCTTCAAATTGGCTGAAGCGTTAATGTCAATGTGATGTAGAGACTACTTTCCCATCTGTTCCAACATACTTGACTAAAAAGTATTATTTTCAAAAATTCATTGCTCAGGAGGGTCTATTTAGAGGACCTTTAATAACATGCTACCTATAATATATTTTGAGTACCCCAAGGGAGAAGGAACTTACGAGAAAACATAAATTGATGATATTTGTGTACACTGCAAATGGGAGAGTTATCCACGTCATAATCCACTGACCAAACTACCAATATGAGATTTGCATAGACTTGGTGATCTCATATTTCAAACATTCATAACTCCCTTACTATTGGTCCGATTCAGTTCAAACTTTTGCCATTCTGTTTCTGTTATTCTGCTTTCATACAAATCAACTTATTACAAGGGTTGGATTGCCTTTTAAGAAATATTCTTGGTTAAGAATGAATTTCAACCTGTCACTTATTATCAAACCTGTAGTATCAAAATTCAAACCTGTCGCTGTTACATGTTAAAACCCATTGTGGACTAACCTCCACTCATGTGTATGTAAAATATAAATCAACAAACCAAATCACCAAACATAAACACAATAACTTTGGGTAATCTTAATTGTCAAATTTATCTTTCTAAAACCTCATAAGAATTTCAATACTCTGTACAATATACAAAGATAAGTTAAACATGATCCAGAAATTTGCATTTGAATGTCCTTTTCAAAGTTGTCTTTTCCATGATCATAAATACATGTACAATCTAAAAAAAATGAAATGAAAAGGAGGGGAGTGTTATACAGTCGGCAAATGTAAAAGGTCAAAACAATGTTTACTATATACTTGAACCTATAAACAAGATGTTATCATACAATACAATTATATATATCTTGTCAACACAAATAAAAAATAAATAATGCGTTGTGATAATGAGTTTGTATAAAAGGTCTCTACAATTATTTACATGTCAGTTGAGGAGTCCACTAATTTACTGGAAAATGAATACAAAAACTGTTCCATAGTTTATCACAATAACGTACAGGCATTAATTTTAAAACCAATGCCATTACCATTTAGCAAAAGCCATAAAATTACCATGTTGAGTGGGAATATAAAACATCAAATTAACTACACCAAACATTACTTTTTACTACCTTGGATAAATTGGATTACACTATACGATTCATAATATATTTAAACCAAACATTAGTTTACTAGAAAATAATTGGTCTGAAGAAAGTATCATAAAGGTATAATGTGTAATTTAATCCAAATTCCTATTTTTCTGATACCAATACTTGCTTTAACACGTTAACATCACTGAATAAGTGAAATAGAACATTCATCAATTATGTTTGTATATCAAAATATAAAAGCTTGTTCATACATGTATGTGACACAGTGAACCACCTTAAAGAACAACCAAGGCAAAATAAAGAGCCAATTTTGGGTGAAGGAAAAAGTAGTTGTGCGTGAACACCCGAGGCATGAATGTACTCGCTTCCATATAAGATGTGAAAAAACATGAAGCGAACTAAGCTAATAAATGTTGTTCTATTTTGCCACAGTGGGTTTTTCCTTTAAGATGGTTTATACGTACTTGTTTGAGATCTTAACTAGGTACGTAATGTTCATGATGTGTTCCTTTGCAAAAAAGTGCACTCTAAAATGTACAGACATAATCTGAATAGATACTTGAAACAGAAGCTTTTTTCTGTCTTACTGCCAGATGTCAAAAAATGACAATTACAGGATCAAATATATGAATTCTAACGACAATCTTAACATGTATGTGACAAATGTAAATGTTATTTTTTTGGAACAAATACTTACTGCAATATGACTGTGCTTTATCTACTGCTATACATTGACATTCTCATGACTTGTGCATAATAAATCATCTATACAGGTGGGAAGACATTTTAAATTTGGCATTTGTATTTCAAATATTTCTTTTCTATAATTTCCACTGAACAAGACAAAGAGAAGGGGTTTTCCAAAAAATATTACTTTGTAAAGTTTGTAATAACGATTACATTATTCAAATTATTTCAGATCATTAGTACAACACTGATTTAATCTTTTTTTCCTCTTCTAACTCCACATTACATGCAGAAACTGAAATATTCTTTAATACATGAAACATTTTGAGTTTACAGTCTTTAAAAAAAAGAAGGGTATCATCATGTCAGACCTAATGATTTAAGTCTGTATTGTCAAGTGTGTCCAATCTTTAATCCATGTGTGAAATACTTTCTCGATTAGCATATATTAAACATACCACAGAATAAAATCTAAATTTTCTAACAGAAGGTCTCAAGAGCAGAAGAGCCCCTTGAGTAACTTCTTTGTGGATTACTGTACTGTAGGTTGATTGATGTATCAGATACGCTATGCATCAAACACTTCATGTATTATGTTTGATGCATAGAGTATCTGATACATCACTTTGCTTGCAATTCTCATGCAACATTATTTTTCTATAGTGTGCAAGAATCATCAAATACAATGCATGTCCATAATTGTTTGTATGTGGGTGTTAAACTTATATTTGTTAGTAGCTTGCAAGAATTTTGAGATGCAGCATCAATGAATTGGCAATACTTAAGAACCATCATTGTAATTATTTTAAAAAAGGAAACAAAAATATTCAGCTACAGATGAGATTCCTAGTTAAACTGTTAAATCATCAAAGAGATGCATCTTTCACAGGCAAATCAACGTTTTGGTAATTTGCCACTTTTAGGAACGAAAGAAAAGAACCAGAGCCAAAAGGACATTAACTCATAGGCTTAAAAAAACAGTTAATGCCCTTCTGGCTTTCAGTAGATGATATTAGTTAATAGAAGTGTATCAAATGTAATATGGTAGAGCAACCTTGCTCATCACCAAGTCATAGAAAATAAATATCAGTAAAAAAACATTCTATAAAAAAAGAATTTATGACATGTACCAGATTACGCGACAGGAACATTGGTGACCTTACTAATACTAGTCATAACATATTCAAACAAGTATAACCATAATCATTATAATTTACATTGTGTTCACCAATAATGCCAATTGCACAGGAGGCTTCCTTTGCCAGACGTACATGTACGACTGTTACTGGCGCAATCTTTGATGCGCGTGCGAAGATGACATCATCTAAAAAATGACTGCAAAATGAACGATGCTCCGCTGCAGTAAATTACTATTTACCTTCAAAGGCTTAATAGCGCAGATAATAATGAAATCAAAATGACTCCTCGTGTGCAACAGGCATTAAAGGATCTGTGCGTTCTGGTATCAACAATGCCTCCGGTGATAATCCAATATATACAAAACATAATCAAGTAAAAGAAGAGACGAGCTACGTGATCGGTTGCGTCTTGAGCCTTACCAGAGGAATCTTTTTCTCTCGTACACATCGATCGCAAACCCATTCTGCTGCATGCTCCGAGTTGAGGAGCGTGTAGGCTGTCGTTGTCATACCCGTACAGATGCGGTGGAACCACGTATGGCAGCTACTGACGCAGATGACCGCATCTTCTGAATCTTGGACCTGCTGATGGCAGATCCCACACGGGAAAAGAGTCTGAGGATTACTGTACATCATAGGAGGCATAGGGCCGTTGGAGTTGTGACTGTTGGCCATGTTGTTGGGGTACGGCCCGCCACCCGGTGGTATGCCATGTTGGTGATGAAATGAGTTGCCGTAAGGCCCAAACTGATTGTTCATGGCCGCCGTGCGGCCGAGACGGCGTGTTAGTAAGTTGAGACCCCGAGCGGTTGCTGTCGCCCCGCTGGGGTCGTCCTCAAATGGGTTGGAGGCTATGATGTTGTCACCACTAGGGGTAGGTGGGGGAGCCAGATTGCCTCCACCAGAACCACTCCCGGGCCCCTGGAGAAAAAAAGGAAGTTAAACAATACTATTAATGTGCATTAACATTAAATAAAAAATGCTGCTATCAGTTATTGACCTACATTATACACATCCATCAGACCATGAAATGTCAATTTGCACTGCACACCTTTAATATCATCAAGTTAAGGAACAGACCATATTGCCCAGTTGGAACACAGAAGACAAAGGAGGATGAAATGCCCATCTCTCTACTTTTCTCATTTTTGCTCATGTTTTCCTTGTTTTTGCCCTCCGACCC
>JAVYIG010015672.1:0-34780 GCA_035222895.1 Strongylocentrotus droebachiensis | reverse complement strand
CCTTACATACTGTTTCATTATTATTTATTTTTCAGGCGAAGAAGAAGGAGACATAACAACTTGCACTTTGCCAACGGGATGCTCACCAGGTGGTTCAACGGGAGGAGCTGTATGCTACGGTATTTTATTTAATGGAATAACATATTTTATTCTCTGAGGCGGGCATTTGTATATATAATTTTTAATACAGCACAAACAGAAATACGTATAAATTGAGTGCGGTTAAGCATATCATTTATCTCATCTTGTAATGTTTCTTTTTTTTAAATTTCTGTTCGGCATATTCCACCTCAGATTAGAGTCTACTTTTTGTTCACCACCCTATATAAGTTGTACAGAAGACAGACAGCACCAAGATTATTATCACTATAACTGTTATAATTATTATCCTCATTGTTACTATTTTTGTTATTAGTAGTAGTATAATTATTATGAAATGTATTATTATTATTAAATAGCTAATCTTCTATGGAGTTATGAATCAAAATGAAATTAGAGAGAATTTGAGATAGATGGGGCAGAATGGAATATATTTTAAACTCATTGTCACCCGTCCCATAAGTTATTCTTGCTATCGAACACTACTCTGCGCGTTTCGTTTTTTCCCTATGCTGTAGGTAGTAACTACCTGGGCTGCTATAAAGATTTGTCGACTAGCCGTGTGCTAAACGGCCCCCAAAACACCAGCTTTGGAGGGCTTACTATTGATAAATGTTTAGAGTTCTGTCGATCGTTTCCCGACATGGTGTTTGCTGGTTTGGAGAATGGAAATGAGTGTTATTGCGGTGGTTCATCATCAAACTACAGCAAACATGGACTAGTCTCATCAGATAGTCAATGCCACTATCAGTGTGATGGTGATCAGTACCAGAGTTGTGGGGGAGGTGGCATTATCGCGATATTCAATCGTAAGTACACATTATTTCAAAATATATTTCAGAATACAAAACTAAACACGTGTAAAAAGTTTAAGGTAAAACAAAGTTTTGGGAATTTTTGAAAATTTGGTGGATAGTGATTCTATACAATTTTGATTTATTTAGATGACCCTGTGCATGTATTATAAACACTAGAAAATTAGCCCCTAAAACACTTCTGCTTTCGAGAAAATTTTAATACAAAAAATTCAAATAGCGCTTGCGATCGTACAATGGTAGCTGCGACCATGGAAAACTCAGAATATAGTTGTGATATACCATTTCCAAACGTGAATCGCTAATCGGTCGATTTTAGTCAAGAAACATTATCTTATAGCTTAATTAATATCTTAACCTTGAGAGGGAGCTTTTCAACATAAATACTTCATTATTTACAATTTCATAACTTAAGACTCGATTTCAACCGCGACAACGATCACTGAATATTGTAGGATCACATATGCTTCCAATGTGTTCATTTGAACCAAAATTATGACCCCATACCAAAAATTTGTATTACCTTTAAACACTTCATTTTAAGCCGCTACAATTGAGTAATCACTTTGCAGGTTAATATATCGAACAAAGCCACAGATTTTAATAATTGAATAATTGAAAGTTTTTTAGGGACACTGTTCTCTTTCTTTCGCCATTTCGTTCATCCGTAATAGCATCCTACTAAAGTTATAAACATGTGACTAAAACATGTTTTAATTGTTCATAAATTAACAGCTACGTACCAATGATATTTCCGTAAATGAATCAATCATTTTTTTTACGATAATTAGTACATTAGAAAACAGTGCATCCCACGTTTTTTCAAATACCCCCAAAGTACCCATTTTTACATGCGAAAAAGCCCCTTTAAACTTGTAAAAAGTGCCCCTCTTTTATAGGAAAAGTTCCCTTTTTAATTTGAAAAGTGCCCCTTTCCCCTTTGTATCTCTGATTAATGCACCTTTTATTTTGACATGTGCCCCTTTCCCTTCGACAATTTTCCACGTTTTTTTGCAATAAGTGTTAATTTTCTATTCTCATAAGTGCCCTTTTAAATCTATAGTAGTTGCCCCTTTACGAGAAATGCCCTTTTTCACTTTTGATACGTGCCCCCCTTCACCTCTGATAATTGCCCTATTCAAATATAAGAGGTTTTCTTTTTACTTTAACTTGTGTCTCTTTCCCTTTGTAAGAACTGCCTCTTCCCCTTTTAAAAAAACTACTCCTTCTTAACTCGGATAAGCGCAGATTTAAATTTCACATGTTCCCCTTTTCCTTTCTAATATCTCGTCAGAGCCCCTTTTCAGGTGCGATAAGTGCCTATTTTGACCTCTGATAATTTCCCTTTTTATAATGATACGTTCCCCTTTTTCTTTCAAATAAGGGACTTATCCCCTTTTCACTATATAATTGCCCATTTCAAAATCTGATTGGTGCCCCTTTTCCGTCGAAAAATGCCCATTTCCCATACTCAAAGTGCCTTTTTTCATCCCTGGTGAGTACCTCTTTTAAGGTATAAGAAGTGCCCCATTTTCACCTCTGATAATAACCCTTTGTACTTTGGCCCCTGCTCCTTGTCCTTTCTAATAAGTGTCGTATTACTTTCGATAAGTGTCCCCTTTTCCTCTCATCAATAAACGTGCCCCTAAATTCAAGCGACTAAGAGCAATTTCCCCCAAAGCTCACTCGCTTGGATTTATAGATGATATGAGTAATTATTAAAGGTTTTGTTAGTCTTCCATAATGAGAATGTGCTTGTATCCCTATCAGGATTTGGCTTTTCCTTTGAATATGATGTAATTTTCGCACCGCGACTTTTCAAATCTGAAAATCATCCCTGATAATGTAATCACAATGTAGGGGTATGTACCAATGTCTTCAAAAATGGTATATTTTAGCTTTGAGATTTTCCTTTGAATGTGCCCTCTTTTGTTGACCCCCCCCCCCATTTTGGAAGTAACTCCGCCGCCCCTGCCTGATTCCCGTCACTTACTGTCCTTTTGTAGTTACGACAGATCCACACCTTCCCCCAAACCCGATGGATTCACCTTGTAGTATGACGACCCCACCAATATCTACCATGTCTTCGACGGTAACTGAAAGCACGGTTCAATCGAAAACTTCAAGGGAAAATTCCAGTATGTCCAGTGAGTGTCGATATTTTTCAAGTTCTTATAGTTGTCATGAAAAAAATGATGCAGATATATTTTAGCAATTTTAAAAGCTTTAATGTTTTATGGGCCCTATATTTTTGTCAAGATTGATGCTAAGTAAAGTTAGCTTTTGTGTAGGCCTTGTGAAGGTTGCTGATTTATAAATGGAAATAATATGACAACATTTGGTTTTGTTCTTGCTACTCATTTCCCCCAACAGAATAATATATTGGTAGTGAGTCACTCAGCTTTAAAATTTGCCAAGTGTTGGTAAGAAAACTTCCTTTTGTTGAATGTGATATTTGGTAACTTCCCTACAAAGCCCCTACGAGGACCAAGGAAGAAAAGACATCATCGCAAACAGGCATATATACGCGTGTAAATTAAACATAAAATCAGTGCACACATCTAAACGTACTGCCAACGTCCTGTTTATCATATTTACTTGAGCGCCAGAGGGGGGGGGGGGGGAATCTTACAAAAAGGTAAAATTAAGGGTTTGTACACGTTTCTCCACCCCCTGGGGGGAGGGGCGGGCCCCGGACCCCCCTTGAATCCGCCATTGGAAGTGTACTACATTTACGTCGTAATAAATACAAATATAACAAGAAAACTTTTTCTGAACGGTGCTTATTGGCTTTTATAAATTGCGTGTTGCCTGAATTTACCTCTGACATGTATCTACACAAACCACCACCTCTGACGTAGGACCGACCACTTATATAGGGTCCGGTCTCACTGGAACGGTAACTGGACCTGGTCTAACCAGCGCCTCAATGTCTCCTCCTGTCGGAAGTACCACGAGTAAGCAAGTTGTCAAAGTTTTAATTAACATTATATATACCAGTGTCTTACCCATATTTCCAGAGAATTTCAGAGAATGATTAATTTTTGTAATGCATTGAATAATATTAAAAATAACACAATACTTTTTCATTTAACACGATGTAGCGAACATAAAAAAAAAAAATCATGTTTATTTACATGTTCGCATCTAAACGTATTTAATGAGGTTTTAATTGATACCTCGTGTAAAAAGAAAAACATAAAGAAAGGTAAAGATAAAAATTATCCATTCATGACGATTATGGTAATGATAATGAAAATAATGATAGTTATAACATTAATGATGACGATAGGCATTTGTATGGTGCCGTCTATTTAGAAATAGAAGTGGGAAAAGAAGAGTTGAAATGTGTACCACATTCTCTACCTCCCTCTCTGAAGGCAATGGAATTATGTATTTGAATTTCACGGAATTTTTTGTGTTTTTGCTGTCAGCAGAATTAATCAAGTCTTGCATTTAATCATCATCAAGAAGTTGAAATTTTGGGAGAGTTTCTTCAGCCATTTTTGCCTTGTTTGGAATTCAGTACGATCGATATTGCCGTACGGTCGTCTGCGCTGCGCTGTATTAAAAATTGGTAAATTAAGCTAGCGACCAATTCTTCGCATACACACTGTAAAAAAATAATAGTCGAAATAACTCAATAAAATTGAGGAAAAGAATTGCCTTATTTTTATTAAGTAAATATTACCTACAGCATCTTAAGTAGTATTTACTTATTTTGCTGAATACATTTTTACTCAGTTAAATCGAGTTACATTAACGTAAATAATTTAAGTATTGTAATAATTTTAGATAATTAAAAAAAAGCTATGATAGGATTACATATTGCACGATTTGGTACCCATCTAATCTAACAAGTAACATCCACTAATCATTCACTACTTCTATTTAAGATTAATCACTAATCACTAACATTCGACACATATTGAAAGGCTCCAAATTTTATATATACTTGATCGTAGCATCTTAAAAGGAAAATTGGTTGACAATTTCCTGTAATATCAAGTTTTTATTTGTTTTGAACTGGGTAACAATTAAAAATTGTCTTGTCTTTGCTTAGCGATGTTAAATGAATTAGTAAATGTTTTAAAGTCCTTACATTTTCATTCAACCACAAAAAAGAATTGTTTTATTTAAAAAAGAGTTTAATTTGGTCTTAATGAATATTCATAAATTATGTAAATATTTATATTACGCACTGCATCGGTCCTTACTTTAAAAAGATAAGAATAATCAACCTAAATTGTTTGAGTAATACGTATAATTTCTGATTTTTAGTTAAAATTACTAAATTAATACAAGCTGAAATTACTTAAAGTTCTTATGTAGGCCTATTTGATTTTACTTAAATATTCCACGTATGTTCTACTAAATTGAAAGTTTGAGTTAGCAAGACTTAAATTTAGTGCGTAAGTGGCAAAACTAATGTTTTCAAGTAATTTCTACATGGAAAAAAATACGTAAAAATTACCAATGAACAAATTCTTTTTTACAGTGCATATGTATGGTATCCGCGATCGCTCAAACCAGTTTTTAACACTGAACCAATGGGTATTTCAGCAAGACTGAACTATTTTCCCGGTAACTGAAATTTGGCCGGGATTTTACCCTAGAACTATTACATGGGTTTGGCATTTTTCGTTTATTTACGGGAATGGTTAAAACCACTACTGTAATTTCGACCAATCAGATTGCTGGATTTCTTAAGTGAGGTATATAATATGTTTTATTTTCTCTTTTCCAATCGAAACTCCAGCTACCACGCCACCACCTCAAACTCTACTTACTCTCACCTCTAGAAACACCAACTCCACGGAAAGTCAATCGACCAATACTGAAGAAGGTAAATCTTATCGACAAGCACGGTTGTCAGAAATTATGATGCATGTGATCTTTTGCTAGGTCAACATTATGTTCCCGGCGGCCACGGCAGCCCCGTTTGACCAAAACGTATAGTGCGCCGTTAGATTTTGGCATTTTCCCCTCTGTATTCATGTTTTGTTATGCTACGTTTACACCATGTTCCCGGCGGCCATGGCAGCCCCGTTTGCCCGAAACGAAGTGCGCCGTGGGATCTTGGCCAATTTTATCTCTGTATAGTAGGAGACCAGCCTGTAGGTCCCGTGACCAATCTCTGGGAACAAAGGTTTGAAAGTGTTTTTGTGTTCCCTGATGAATACCGAACAATTTGGACTTGGGCTGCCCCCTTGAAAATCCCGGGCATTTTTGTGAGGGGTCAACAAACGTCACACAGGGATACAAATTCAAATAGTTCCAATCGTGTCAATATGCATATCAAATTACTCGTCTGGTCACTAGGATTCCAAAAATGTATAGTTTGCTATACCTCCGACCTTAAATGAGGGCGCTATGGTAAAAAACGTTGAAAGGTCAACACACTTTTGACTGGTGGTCAAATTCACCAACACAGTGAACCTTATTAAATCACATATTAAATTACTCGTCTGGTCCTAAGGATTCCAAAAATGTATAGGTTGTTATACCTCCGACCTTAAATGAGGGCGCTATGGTCAAAAAGGTCAACGCACTTTAGAAATTCACCAACACAGTTAACATCGTCCGATTCTAATGATTTTAGTGTCTAATAATATGTTTTTTGACATAACGAATTCAACTATTAGTTGTAAGCAACTTTTAAAATCAAAAGTGGTTGCCATAACCTTGAAATTTCCCCCAAACCCATGGATAAGAAGTTGTTAGATGTTTGTCACCGAAACGGCAGCCATTTTTAATGTACATGGTCAAGGTAAGCACTTTTACTTTTGAAAGTTGTATAGTTGAATATGCCATGTCAGAAAACATATTATTAAACCCTATTGGATGCAGTTCATAATATTTAAACATGCGGTCGGTAACGTTCGCCTCACTTTGGATTTGGAACACGTAGCAGTATATAATTCATCGCTCTGCAGTCTTGATATTATTTGAAACAGAGTATCAAAAATACGTGGTATAACCTGTCAATAAATAAATAACACAATGGCGCTCTTTTCCAAAGCATGTGGATCTTTGTTGAGCACTAGCTATTTCTGCTCAGGCTACGCATTTGAGATGTAAGCCCCTATTAGAATGTCTTTTATTTTCATTAAAAAAAAAAGGGGGGCGGTGTGCTTTTAATAAACCTGGATGTAGAAGACCCTTTGTGTATTTGTGTGCAATTTAAGGGCTTGTATACATGTATATGACAAGTAACACTCTGCACATTATGATTTGCATTTTGAAAAGTTGTGTATAGACTGGAGAAAAATAGGATTGGATTGTAGAGAGTGTATGGGAAAATTACACATTTGCCTACTCCCGGGTACCTAGGTAACACCTGGGTGGAGAGAAGCTATGATGATAAAATGCCCAGGCATGGACATAAGTGCCGTGCCGGGGCTCGAACCCACTTATGACTTCGTTTGGGGTGAATGAAATATTCAGATGACCACTATTTTAGTATCCACTATAATCATTTTAGATAATATTATACCATCCCAAGTTTTTATCTTTCAGTATGCTTTTCTATTATTAAAAGTCAAGTTGTAGCCAAGACACTCAAATTAATTGGAGCACTAACTAATCATCTTGTTCTCTTCATTGTTACCAGCTTCCGCACCTTCAGCTGTTAGACAACGTATACCATGGCTTATTCCTGTGTTAGCTTCTGCTAATGTTTTGCAATTGATCATCATATCTGTTCTGCTTGTTTTGTATTGTCACCAGCGAAGGTAAGAATATCAAGCAAAACATAAATCAACACTTTTGAAACAAAAATCTGTCATAAAAGAATAAACTTTTTTTTTCTCGAAAATGTGTATTTTTTGCTACTGCTACTCTATTACAGATTTGTAATTCCAGACTTACAATAATTGTATATGTATAAGTCCTCAGATTTTATAATGGAATGAATCAATAACGTATTCTATTTATTATTATTTTTTTTTTAGGAGGGCCTCTATTTTAAAGACAAACATTTTAGACAGGGCAGGGTTTATAAATACAAAAAATACACATAGACAAAGGTAATCTGTTTTAATACCTAAGCAAACCAGGCTCACACATTAAGAGAAAACTATTACAATACATACGCAACGCGGCAGATCGCCTAAAAAGATAGGTTCTGACGAAATCAATAGGTGCTCTGCCATGCTACGCGGCTGATCACCTATTAATAGTGGGGGTATAAAATACATCGACGATGTCTCAAAACACTCTACAGATCTTATATTACCCCGGTATTAGGATTCAGGCTTGCCTACTTATAGGCCCGAATTCATAAAGGTTTGTCGACAAACCTTGGTTTATGTACGTCGTTTTATTTTTACAAACCTGGTTTGTAAAAACGCGTCGAAACGCGTCATATGACGCACACAAAACTTGGTTTGTCGACAAACCTCCTTTGTGAATTCGGGCCACAATGTTTCCACATTTTCCTCTCCCTGGGGAGCAGCATTTCAGACAAGCGCTTTTGTCAATGCTGAGCACTGAAACTACAATGACTTTTGGATCCTACCGGGTACCCATTTAACACATTTATTCATGTGATTTTGTTTATGAAGCAGACGCAACGTACCAACCAGGACGGGAGAGAACGGACCTGATCCTTACATGGACCTACAACCCAGACCTGAGGCAGACAGGACCTACCAGGAGACGGCTATCACCTCAACGGCTTCGTCATCAAACCGGATTTATGAGAACCAGAATGTTGCGCAGTTTGCAAACAAAATAAAGGAGGGTGCTGATTATGAGGATGTACTTTAATACTCCAATTTAAGACAATTGGAAGCTTCAGAAAAACACAATTGGCTTTGTCAGCAATTTTCCATCTCTTTATTTTAAAATACAAAGTAGAACATCAATGGATTAATTCGATTAATATTTTTTGAAAGCAATAACAAATCTTAAATAATGTCTTGATTGAATATTACTAAACATTGGCCAAAGTAACCGAAAAAATGCTTTAATTTTACACAAAGAATTTTAAAAATTCATGAAAATTAGCTCATTGTATTAAAAAGATACAAGTCTACGCTTTGTATTATGAATGTACTGCTTTGAAATGAATATTGTAATCAATTGAGTTTCGAATAAAATTGTGTCTACCTTGTCGCCGGACCTTTAACTAGTTACAAGTTATTGTAAGAAATATGGTATATATAGTGCTATACACTTTCCTACATCTAGTATCGCTGTGTATGTGTGTGTATGTGTGTGTGTGTATGGGGGGGGGCAATTTTAACGGGGGTTATATGGTTCTTGTCATCGTCCCAGGGGCAGGATAGTTGTCGGAGGTAAATTGTCCTACGGTTGGTGACCGGGGGGCAGGTGTCAAGCTGTAATTATCCTTGCACATAGACTTAATTAGAACGAGTAAGCGTGTCAAATCTATTACTCTCCATACGCTTTGGTCCAAAGAGTCATCTACATGCATATACACATCTATCTTTCCCTTACCTACATTCCTGTTTTGTTCTTGCTCAGCTTCCTTCATTCCTTTTGGTTTGTTGAACAAACCTTACTTTGTATTTCTATTAATGTTTTTCTTTTTATTGAAGGTCATTTGAAGATACCGTAGATTTCCGGACTGCTTAAGTGCCCTCACAGCCTTGAAACATTTTAGTGACGAATCCTTTGTCACAGAAATATTTATAATAACGACCCGATTGAAATATAGAGGGATCGAAATCGCTTTGGAATGGATTCCAGGCCACTGTGGGATAGTGGAAAATGAAAAGGCAGACTTCTATGCAAAAAAAGCTCTAACTCAGGAAATTGAAATGCATAATAAATTGACGTTATTTGAAAAGACAAGTTTAATTTTTTACAGTACAAAGTTACTTTGGCAAGAAAGGTGGAATGATACCCAATCGGCATTAAAAATCCTTCAGCCAAATGTTATCTCACAATATTCTTGTAAATTGGGAAGAAAAACTGAAACTATTCTTAGGCGACTACGCCTGGGAGTGTCACGACTCAACCAAGACCTCCTACGTTTGGGCATCCACTCCACAGATTTCCGTGACAGCTGTCCAACATTAGAAACGGTCAGACATTTCTTGATAGAATGTCCAAAGTATATAATAGAAAGGGCCATGCTAATGTCAGAAGTTAATATTTCCAAGGAAGAGGACATTATGATATAATTACAAACAAGTGACTCTCGTGTACAAATGGCAATTGCTCGCTTCGTTTTTAGAACGAAGCGATTATGTAAAGAGTAAAATCAAAAAGAGAAGAAAAACAGAAACCGCAATCAAATTGAACTGAATAGAAGAGAAAATCGGTATTTTGTGTATAACCCTATATAGGCCTATTTTTGTATTGATTTTTTGAAGTTTTGATCGTATATACCTATATCTTATTTAGGCCTCTTTTAATTAAAAATAAATAAATAAAACAAACAAATAATTGAAACAATTTACTATTATTTATTTGACCAATCGGAAAACATATCTTAATACATACACACAACTTTAGGGAAGTGGAGAGGAGAGAGAGAAAGAAAAATACAATCTGCTGGCCAGGGTGACAAACACAATTAAAACTTGCTATTACTCGAAAGCATAAGTCATGCACTATATAAATAATCTCATGAACTAACTCATATAAACTAATAAAGCCCACAAGTGTTTTGCTTATGCATTTGTTTTTCTCCTAATAAATAAATAAACCCTCTAAACATACTGGTACACGACGCCCCCTTGTCTATGCCAGAGTGACCTAGGTTGAGTTTATCAACCGAGAAGCGTACGGCGTATCGTAACTCGCTGGGCTGGTAAGAAGGCATCATAGAAAGGACAGGGCCAGCGTGAGTTGGAACTGTGTGCGGATCGTGGTTTAATTGGAAATAATTTTTTGTTTTTGATTTTTGTAGACTATGACCAATATTATATTAAAATGAGTTTGGAAAAAGAAAGATTTTTTTTTTTGTTTTGTTTTTTTTTGTTTTTTTACCAAGACATTAAAAAAAAGAGATGCGATTAAATTGGCAACAATAGTCAAAATTGACTAAAAGCCATTATAATACCAAACGAAGAAGAAGAGAAGGAGTCAGAAGAAGTTAGTTTAATAATCGTTAACAATTTTGGTTTTTAAAGATACCTTATCACGCTACCTGACAGAATACAGAGCAAGAAGTCAGCAGTTGTCGAGAGACAAATTTATTTACTTGTGACGCTAGATTGTCGCCTAAGAAGTGAGTTTTTGTATTGGTTGACATTGAACATTCAGTAATTTCATTTATGTGTGAAAGAAATATGAGAAATGTTTAATTTTCAGAGCTCAAGCAAAAAAATAAGCTGGTATTGAAATGTACATTTGTATTTAGTGCATGTGCAGGTGTATATATTGCATACGTGTAAATGTATTTGGTTTGAACGTAGAAGGCGTTTAACGAATTGTAGACGTGGCGCGTAATTTAAAAGGGAAAGTTTCAGTGATATTATTAATTATCTATTTTGGTTATAAAACGTTAGGAGTAGACCAGTTCATGCATTTAGAGCAATTTAGACTTTGTTACACTTAAGATATGATCGCTTATTTCGATCTTTTAAGAAATATATGATGAATTGTAATGTATAAAATTATTTCATCAAAAAATGCGATGGACAAGGCCTTACAATTGTTACTTGTAAGAACCCAAGAGGGCAAGTGAAGTTTATAGTTTGAGGGTTTAGTGATAGAAATGAAAGAAATGACTATATTTGTTATTTCTTTGTTGATAATAGATGTATTTTTCGTTTGGTCATTTAAACTAGATTAAGTCTTTGGAGATTAATCGGTTATGAGATATTGACACAATAAAATATACGATTTCAAGTGGCAATCTGGTACGGTGTGAACCGAGTTCCTTATCGATCCACCTTTTTCATCTTAATCTGCTATCTCCTCTTACTTTTGTCAGAATGTATTCAAGTGTTTGTTAATCTAATTCAATTATTTGTTTTGTGCACATTTATGTTATTCATTGTTATCTTCTACCAGTGGAGGCCAAATTTCTGTATTTTCTTAACGTAGACCATTAGGTCTGAATCTGAATCTGAATCTGAATCTGAGTCTGATCAATGGCATTGGCTGTCCACAGAGCCATTTTATACAGAGCTTGACCAGCTTGGTTTCAGTTGGTAACAAAATGGCATATTCTTGTTTTTGGTGCTTTCCCAACAAAACATAAGGCCTACTCGCCATATTGTGCCCGCTCAAACCGGGTTGGCCAAACTCTCCTAATTAATGGCACTGTGCTTCATAAAAGTGTTGCGCCAGCTCACGGGCGAAAAGAAAACAACACCGTTTAGATCTAACCATGCCGCAAGAGGACAGCAAACACATTAGAGCAGATTTGAAGCAAATAGGGACTTTTAGATTTGCGTGGACTGATACGTGTGACGTCCATCAAGGCAGTGCATTAAAATGACGTCGATCGTAGCAATCCACGTTGTCGTTGTGCAAATCTAAAAGTCCCTATTATATAACACATCTCTCATTCGGCAATATTGAGCTTATCCCTCAATACGAATGTCAATGGCAAAATATTAAGTCAGTCCTATTCCATGTTCTACAGGATGTTAAATTGCACACCAAATCACCTTTTTTTCGGGAGGGGGGGGGGGGGGGGGGGCAGCGGGTAATTGCACCCCGAAGCCCCACCTTAAAATCAAATTAAATAGAATTACACATTACATATTGGAACAGTTTGAAAACGTATGCTTCCCAGTCAAGATTCAAGTTTAAAAAAAAAAAAAGGATTCTGTAGGTCACTCGTTCAAGTGACTTATTTCTATTTTAGTAGACCGTTTGTGATACTGTGTGGCACATTGGATAGCCTGACCAGCATTATAATTAGGTTTGTATCCTTATACATATGCAGTATGGGAAACAATATAAAATCAATACGGCCGTGACAAATATTGACAATTGATTCAGATGTCTAGCCATAGTCTCACAATATTGACCTAAAATAAACTCAATTATCTGTTCATAGGAAAGCTTCACTCCCCTGACAAAATATGATTACCAGTGAACTTGACAAAAACCACAGGTTATTCATATGCAATTATGACATTCATATTATAAATTCCGTACCAGGTCATATCATGTCAATATATCTCGGATATGTTTCACGAGTTATTTAAATAGTTTAGACCGATCATTGGCACACATATCACGATATCATCGTTATACCAGAACTATTTACCACATATAACCCGATCGTCTTTTTCTTTGACTTGCTGTGTTCCATGATGCTTGGAGGATATGTTTCCTGTTTTCTACTTGTCGTCCTTTTTATTTCAAATACATCAGCCCAAGTCGCAGGTAAGTTATTATTGAAATAAAGAGTCACATTATTTATATCTATTAATCTAAAGAGCCGAAGAGTTAAATAGTTTTCATGATTTTCTAAATGGTATACTTACACGTTTAACCCATTGCACACTAGAACCTGGTATTCTCTGTGTTAAGTCTATGTGAATTAGATAATTCAGTAGTCAACGGGTTAACATACTGGATTCGATTGTCAACTGTTTGAACTAGCACACTAAAAGGGCAACATACCTTTACATGTTGATTTAACATTTGAGTTTTTATATTGTTGTTATGTTTGATGGTTGTGTTAATATCCAGTGCTGGTGTGAATATAGTAAATGCTAATAGATTGAATGCTTGATTTACTCAACACTGACCCGATGTGTCTCACCTTTACTTCGACATCAGTCCTATCATTCCTATATGACACATCAGCACAACTCACAGTACACACTAGAAAGGGTTTGTAGAATTGTACCTGTTCTGGTTAAAAGGGGGACATGGTCAATCGGTTGGTAATGAACATTCAACGGAATTCGAGTAAAAGCGTACTCAAAGTTTAAAAGCTTAAAAATGCACCCTAAAAAGAGTTGGTAAAATTGTGAGTATGTTGGGCTGAAAGAGATTTGTTTGCATGGTTGTTCGGTTAACGTTTACGCAATAATTAGTAAATGTACCTAAATTGGGGTAAAATGTATTTATTGTTTGTTAAAAAAAATTATATCACATCAATTAATGTTTGATCCTTTACCCCATTCTTTGTGGATAATAAACAGTCAGGATTTAACAGACACACTTAATTTTTATATTTAACACAAAACTCTTTCTTTTAGTGATAAAGCTTGATATTTGTGTGTATGTTTTATAGACTGGCTTTGTCGTTTTCAAAACACTACATGTGGAACCTTTTTTTAACATGGACAATGGGATCTAGTCCAGGAAGAAGGGCAAATGAATGGTAACTATCAAGATCGTTTCTTAATACATTACTTTGGATTTTAAACCATTACATTACGGTAAGAAGTGTAGGGTGAATATTGATAATTGATATTTCCTATCTTAATACCCTATCTTAGAAATTGGAATATGTCAATAAAATGATTACAACTCATCATGTTTGTGATTTTTGTAAAATTAATGGGTGTGACCGCTAAACACTTGCAATAACTTTAACAAATCTAATTCAGTGGATTTCGAAGTTCGCTCACAGAGTTACTTTCATTTTGTGTTGTCTGATTAATCATCATTAGAAGAAGAAAATAATAATTAATTATAATGACTTTGACGGATATCGACCCCATTTTCGCTGATCTTTATGGCATCAACATATACTAGCGTAATCTCAGCACGACTGCAATAACTGTCGAACAATCAAGCTAGGGCAATTTTGATAGCCTTGAATATACGTCACTTACTGAAACAAATTAATGAATGATTATGTAATCTGAATATGATTTCAGTAGGATATATACTTAAATTGCATTTGGGTTCACTTCTCAAAAGCCTTTGCCATTGTGTTTCTCCGTATACGTGCAGTTTACCTGGAGGCAAACTTCACTAGGCATTCTGTCCAAGAGGGAGACACGGCGACCTTCGTCATCGAGAACGAGTTTAACTCTTACGCCGGCGAGCTTCAATTTTTCTTCTTCTCCGCAACCGAAACGTCACCGAATAGTACCGATTGGAAGCCGGGTTCTTTCTCTATCACGACATGCCGTAACGACAATCGCCCCCTGTTCTATATTGAGCACTACAATTGGGAATGGGTGTTCATTGAAAGACTGCCATATTCATGCGACAACAAAGATGATGTGGAGGTACTGAAGTGCCACTTAATTATACCTACCCCCCCCCCCCACCCACACACACACACACACACGCACACACACACACACACAAAGGCGCGCTCACGCACACACGCAGAAACGGACATAAACACACACATACCCACACATATTTTATTCCCTTAAATAAACAACAATAAATATTAATAACAATTTCGTGAACATAATTATGCGTCATATACATGGATGTGAACATAACCACACACAAACACACACACACACACACCCCAACAAACAAGGCACACACGCACACCTTCAGAAGGAAAGCAAATATTAATCGAATGCCATTTGTTTGTTTTATTAAGAGAGACTGCCCAAATAATTTTGTCCACGTTTATTGTTTTTATACTTTGTTTTACATTTTTGTATTTGCAATTAATGATAGTATCTTCAGTCTATAATTTTTACTTTTGATATACACTGTTATATTCCACATACTAAGAATCTTGCTCTACGATTGGTCAAAAGTAAATCACGTGATGAAAGATAGATCGCCCATTATTGATGGGAAAGCAAAAAGTTCGTTGCCCTTTGTAGATAGTACTACTATCTACAAAGGGCAACGCACTTTTACTGAAGATAGAGGTACTATCTACAAAGGGCAACGCACTTTCACTGAAGATTATCCAAAAGCGCACTAAAACAGGCGTAATTAAGTGCGCATTACCAATGAGCGCAATTAAAACAAACACATGCGCGCACCGTACCCTCAAGGGGTTGGGTTAAACTACTGTTTAACTTTTTTGGTGTGAATTTGGGCATGGTGTCTTTTATGTAGATGCATACACGTCCTTTTCTTTTTTTAGTTATTGTTTTAGATGTGGAATATAGGGCAAATAATCACCTTTTGGTTTCAGGCGATGGCAAACTATCACTTCCTCGTCGATCAGAATGTATACGCTATCTTTCCTCAGCTTCGCTTCGGAAAAATAGCTACATCCAGATCGCCTCGGAAGTGATAGTTTGTCCCATCACCTTCACCAACGGTAGTTATTTGCTTAATATATATAAGGAAAGTGACATTATAATGCGGCTTCCCGTATGTTCATAACATACCCCAATTTGTCTCGATTGCGGCATCCCCTTTTCTCCTTCTTTCTTTTCCTCACCTTACACTCGCATACACAGCATTTATATCGGGGGGGGGGGGATATCTGTCCTACTTTAATCTTCTTTGAGAACATCAAGTTATGGTGATTAAATCTGATTTAATTTTTTTTTTAAACTTCTTTTGCTCGTCTACACAGATCAAATTCACTGCCATCAACGGAGGATCAAGGACAGTGATTAGAGTAGACGCCATCTTAATTTTCGAAATGCCATCCTTACCAGGTAACCACAGTGAAAGTGTTTAATCCAATTCTTTTATTCTCCACACGGTCAACTGAAATTTTACTTTATTTGAGTTTCGTCCACTGCTATAGAGTTGAATATTTGTTTTGTAACCTGTATCTGTCTATGAAAGCTGTCATTGAAATGTTAAAACTCAAAAGCCCGTATTCTACTACACTTTAAAATTCATTAAGCGTTGGGTTTAAGCTTTTGTTCACAGTCAGGTTTAACGATAGAAGTTAGCCTCTGAGATCTACATTTTCTTTAGATCGGGTTGAATTAAAATAGTAGAATACGGGATAATAGGTTTCTTAAATTCTGTCAAAGGCTTATAACACAATTTCTTCAAAGTCCATCATCTTTCTTTCTCTAGAAACCCTTGAAGCTATAGGAAATTTAAAATTATTCTACTGTATAACATGGAGTAATGTTTCTTGTTCCTTAAATCTTGCTAAATATCTATGATATCACAGGCATGGAACATCGATGTGCATACTAACATGCAACCAGTGGACTATATAAACAGCCAAAATAAATTGTAATAGTGATATTCTGAAATGACAAGATTTTACAAGCAGTCGTTATAATCAATCGCTTAATATTCTTCGATATGAAATTAAGAATAACTCATTTGTTAATACCTCTTCCTTTAAGCCAAACTCAATTCTGATCTTCAAATCGTGAATGGTTTTGTTATACTATCCCCTTGTGTCTAATTCTTCTTCTTATTATTATTATTATTATTACTACTTATACCGCGCTTTTCCCATTAGGCCCAAAGCGCTTACATGAATACATATATTTAGAAAAAACAGTCTTACAACTACAAATTGCAAAAAATATGTGCTTTTAAGGCCTTTCTGAAGGTAATAACTGATGGAGACTGCCTGATTCTAAGTGTTAGATCATTCCAACATTTTGAAGCAGATACAGTAAATGCATTTAACTCATAGCCTGCCATGAGGCTGCGTGCACGCTATTGTTACGCTGCTTCTTGCATGCTAGCAAACATTCGTAATAGCAGTTATTGTTCATGCCCATTGGACTGTGCCTAGTGTTTTGCACACGCTATTGTTAGTACCATCGCGTTAATCCGATTATCTCGTTATAAATCTGGCACTGGGGGGATTAGCCCTGTGGCAGGATAAGAGTTAAGCAATATGTGTTTCATGACTCACCGCAGAAACTGTCACAGAAGACTTCCTACCAAGGTCACCCGACACTGTCACTTCAGAAACTCCCTACTACTTAAGGAGAGAATCACATGAAAAGCAAGGTAAAACAAAGCATAATAGAATAAAACAATTGTTTGGGTTTGGTTACATATGCCTAGATTATTATTTTTCATATTGGTATAGACAATTATTCTATCAGACTGTGCTGTTTTACACAAGACACATACACTTGAATTTGAAGAGATCTTGCGAAAATGCTTTTAGAACATTGGCGGGTGTAGGGTGGAAGGCACCTTGCAAAACTCTATTTCGCACATTTTAGGTGCACGTACAAAAAAAAGGAAAAAAATGTGCACCAATATTGCGTAAACGGCCAAGGAATCATAGATCCACCACAGTATGTTATAAATTATATATAAATTCCATGTAAGACACGAAAACGAACAAAAATGTCGATGAGATATGATTGAAAAGAATGGAAAGAATTTTTTTACAGTCCTAAAGTAAGTTTCGCAAATATTTTTGTTTTGTTTTACCCCAAGCAGATCCGGCTCAAGTTACTATGATACTGTCTATTGCCTTGGCTGTGACTGCAACGTTGTTCCTTTGCACGCTCATCATCATTGCTATTCTGCTTTGTGACCACAAAATGTATGTCCAATATTTGTCATTACTAATAACTATACCGTTACAATTAACATTAGTATTAATATTAGCATTGTCAATTACTTTTAATTGTACCTGTACTATTACTGCATTGCTATCATTTGATTTATTATTATCATTATTACTATAATTATTGTTATAACTACTGCTATGAATATTACATGGATTACCATTATTTTTTTTTTAAAATTCTATTAATACATGTCTTAATAACATGTTTACGTTTTGGTACGCATATTATCACCCCAGCTACTTATTCTTTCACTGACACTCTTAACGCTCATATATTTTCTACTAATAATGACATAACACAAGTTTTTATTAAACATAAATGGGTTTAAAGCACAATGAATAACAATTTTCTTTTAGGTTGATACGGCCAGACGCCTCGACCAAACTTGATGCTGACAGTGAGTTCAAATCTAGCGGTCAGGAACATGGTGAAAGTCATGTCAAGGGCATCCGTACCATTCAAACTACCAGTCGTGATGTCCCGGATGTTGCCAGTAGAGACACTTCAGAAGTCATCTGGAACAGGATGCAAATGGAAAGCGCTGAAGAAGAATTAGTAGAGCTGAAGGATGCATTCCCACCCATTCAAAGTAGGGGTTTCGTTGATGCAGAAAAAACAGTAGTAAAGACGCAACTGAAAGATCCAAAGTCCTATCTGGAATCTAACGCGAAGCCGAAGATGACTCAACAATCTGGTGGATGTCCCCAAATTGGTCAGAGGCCATCAAAGAACAGCACCGGTAAGGTCATTTCCCATCCCGAACAAGCCTTTGAAGTTGATGTCAACAGCTTCGAGGGGAAAGTCGATTTCGTCAGCAACCCTTTGTACGGCAGATTCCCCAACGGCCACACCCAGACAGGCGATGGACACGTTAGTCCAACGCCTAACAGACAGATCAACAGTCGCAAGGACAACGTCTGGTTTGGACTCGGGATAACCTTCTACAGAAACCAAGCCACAGATAACTCAGGAATCACGCGTAATCCCCTCGGCCACCATCTCATCAGTAACCACGGCAACAGCGGGAATGGGGGCAGGGGCGTCGCTAGACCTTTTTCAGTGGGGGGGTGTAGAGGTCAACGATTACCGACAAAACTAGCCACCAATTACCGACAAAATAAAATGTCCAATATCTACAAATTCAACCCTATAAACCTGGGACGGAAGGCTAAACTGTTTTTCCTATCTATAGTACTTGCATATGCGCAAAATGGTCATTTTCCTCGACGACATAAATATACGAATTATTTCTTCAATTTAGTCAGCATCATAGCTATATATTTTAAAGCAGGCGCGGAGCTAGGATCTTGTTTTAGGGAGGGGCGGTAGTGAGCAAGAGAATCACTTAAAAGCGCGCTCATTAGGGGGTTGTGGGTGATGGGCCTCACGCGCGAAGCGCGGAAGCTTAGACGTTTCTTTAAATTATTAGGAAAAGAAGACGATTAATTGTACCGTTTTCGACTGGTAATCCTTGTCTTAATGAAGTTTTAAATTGTTATAAAAAAGAAGACGATTTGCTGTACCGTACTCGAATGTTTATCCTTTTCTGAATTCAGTTCCCCCCCCCTCCCACGCAAAGCGCGGAAGTTTTGACGTTTCATTAAATTATTAGAGAAAGAAGACGATTCGTCGTACCGTTTTCGACTCTTTATAAGCCCTATTCATCTGAATTCAGTTTCCCGCTCTCGCGCAAAGCGCGAAAGCTTTTACGTTTCCTCATATTATTAGAGAAAGAACACGATTCGTTGTACCGTTTTCGACTCTGAATAAGCCCTATTGATTTTGTCTGAATTCAGTTTCCCCCTCTCGCGCGAAGCGCGGAAGCTTTGACGTTTCCTTAAATTAATAGAGAAAGAACACGATTCGTTGTACCGTTTTCGACTTTAAATAAGCCCTATTAATTTTGTCTGAATACAGTTTCCCCCCTCTCGCGCGAAGCGCGGAAGCTTTGACGTTTCCTGAAATTATTAGAGAAAGAAGACGATTCGTCGTACCGTTTTCGACTCGTCTAAATGAAGTTTTCCCCTTCCGCGCAAAGCGCGGAATTTTTGGCGTTTCATCACAATATAGAGAAAAGAAAACGATTCCTCGTACCGTTTTCGAATCTTATTAAGCCCTATTCATCTGAATTCAGTTTCCCCCTCTCGCGCGAAGCGCGAAAACTTTGACGCTTCCTCAAATTATTAGAGAATGAAGACGATTCGTCGTACCGTTTTCGACTCTTATTCAGCCCTATTCATCTGAATTCACTTTCCCCCTCCCGCGCGAAGCGTGAAAGCTTTGACGTTTCCTCAAATTATTAAAGAAAGAAGACGATTCGTCGTACCGTTTTCGACTCTTAATAAGCCCTATTCATCTGAATTCAGTTTCCCCCTCTCGTGCGAAGCTCGAAAGCTTTGACGTTTCCTCATATCATAAGAGAAAGAAGACGATTCGTCGTACCGTTTTCGACTCGTCTAAATGTAGTTTTCCCCTTCCGCGCAAAGCGCGTAATTTTTGGCGTTTCATCACAATATAGAGAAAGGAAGATTTCGAATCTTACTAAGCCCTATTCATCTGAATTCAGTTTCCCCCTCTCGCGCGAAGCGCGAAAGCTTTGACGTTTCCTCATATTATTAGAGAAAGAAGACGATTCGTCGTACCGTTTTCGACTCGTCTAAATGTAGTTTTCCCCTTCCGCGCAAACCGCGTAATTTTTGGCGTTTCATCACAATATAGAGAAAGGAAGACGGTTCCTCGTACCGTTTTCGAATCTTATTAAGCCCTATTCATCTGAATTCAGTTTCCCCCCTCGCGCGAAGTGCGAAAGCTTTGACGTTTCCTAAAATTATTAGAGAAAGAAGACGATTCGTCGTTTCGTTTTCGACTCTTAATAAGCCCTATTCATCTGAATTCAGTTTCCCCCTCTCGCGCGAAGCGCGAAAGCTTTGACGTTTCCTAAAATTATTAGAGAAAGAACACGATTCGTTGTACCGTTTTCGACTCTAAATAAGCCCTATTAATTTTGTCTGAATTCAGTTTCCCCTCTCGCGCGAAGCGCGGAAGCTTTGACGTTTCCTGAAATTATTAGAGAAAGAAGACGATTCGTCGTAACGTTTTCGACTCATCTAAATGAAGTTTTCCCCTACCGCGCGAAGCGCGGAATTTTTGGCGTTTCATCACAATATAGAGAAAGGAAGACGATTCCTCGTACCGTTTTCGAATCTTATTAAGCCCTTTTCATCTGAATTCAGTTTCCCCCTCTCGCGCGAAGCGCAAAAGCTTTGACGTTTCCTCAAATTATTAGAGAAAGAACATGATTCGTTGTACCGTTTTCGACTTTTAATAACCCCTATTTGTCTGAATTCAGTTTCCCACTCTCGCGCGAAGCGCGAAAGCTTTGACCTTTCCTCATATTATTAGAGAAAGAACACGATTCGTTGTACCGTTTTCGACTCTAAATAAGCCCTATTAATTTTGTCTGAATTCAGTTTCCCCTCTCGCGCGAAGCGCGGAAGCTTTGACATTTCCTGAAATTATTAGAGAAAGAAGACGATTCGTCGTACCGTTTTCGACTCGTCTAAATGAAGTTTTCCCCTACCGCGCGAAGCGCGGAATTTTTGGCGTTTCATCACAATATAGAGAAAGGAAGACGATTCCTCGTACCGTTTTCGAATCTTATTAAGCCCTTTTCATCTGAATTCAGTTTCCCCCTCTCGCGCGAAGCGCAAAAGCTTTGACGTTTCCTCAAATTATTAGAGAAAGAACATGATTCGTTGTACCGTTTTCGACTTTTAATAAGCCCTATTTGTCTGAATTCAGTTTCCCACTCTAGCGCGAAGCGCGGAAGCTTTGACGTTTCCTTTAATTATTAGAGAAAGAAGACGATTCGTTGTACCGTTTTCGACTCGTCTAAATGAAGTTTCTCCTTCCGCGCGAAGCGCGAAATTTTGGGCGTTTTATCAAGAAAGGAAGACGATTCGTCGTACCGTTGTTGACTCTTAAACCTTGTTTGAATTTATTTTCTCCGAAAATTTTAAACCTCTGATTTCTTTAGCTGATATTATAGGAAAGTGAAACTTCGAGAAAATACAAGTATTAGTTGTAGTCACTCTCGAAGTCGTCACAGCGGATAAGAAGTCACAGTTCGTAGGGAAAAGAAACTTGTCGGCCGACCGACAATATACATCTCACCGACTTCAAACTTCTGCATAATAGTACACGAGGATCGAGCAAGAATACCGACACAGCTGACCCGACACAGCAACATATTTACCCGTGTCTTTCTTGCTCCCTCGACGAGACGACTCCACCCAACAACCTCCTCCTCTCTCATACTCTTACCTCCCCTCTCTCTCCTCTCTTTCATCCCCCGTTTCTTTTGTTTCCCTTTCACTCTTGTTTCTTCTTTTTTCCTTTTCTTTCTTTTCCTTTCTTTCCTCTCCTCCCTTTCTTTCTTTCTTCTCTTTTCTTTCCTTTCTTTCCTTTCTTTTCCTTTCTTTCTTTTCTTTTCCTTTTCTTTTTTCTTTTCTTTCCCTTTCCCTCTCTTTTTTCCCTCTCTTTTTTTCCCTCTCTTTTTTTCTCTCTCTTTTTTCCCCTCTCTTTTTTTCCCTCTCTTTTTTTCCCTCCCCCTTTTCTCTTTTTCCCGACGGCAGCGCAATTTACCGACAATATCCTGACAGGTGGGGGGGTGTCGCACCCCCCCACACCCCCCCTTTGGCGACGCCCCTGAATGGGGGTTCTGTTCCAGTCGGGATGGCTCGTTCTAGAGCGACAGCTGGCGCTAGAAATAATGTCAATGGCATTGATGCTACTGAAAGTAACTGTTGAAAATTAAGAAAGTGAAAGTATAGTTGTAAAAGTTTTATATACTTTAGGCGTGTTCTTGGCAGCGACGTCACAAGGACATTTTGAATATTAAAGAGGATGTGGATAATTGTCTTCCAGACTTTAATAAACAGAACAGTTTTACATGTCTTTTCAATTTTTCTTTGGATAATAGCCTGTCAAACCTTAATGTAATATAAATAATTATAAGTATATGAATATTGTTTAATTTTTTCTTCATAATAAGTTTTAATTTAATTCAATTACGTTTTTTTTCCTTTATACAACTTTAGTCTTATGTATTATTATTTTTTGTTTGTATAAACGCATCCTAAAATGAGTACAAAATGTAACATGCCAAATGTAATGATGTATTATACAATATGTGAAATATGAAAATAAACTGAAACTGAACTGAACTGAATTAGCAGAACAGTGTAACAAGTCTGTTCAAAGTTTCTTTGGATAATGAGCTGCCATACTTTAGTAAGCAGAACAGCTTTAACAGTGTTGTAATTTTTTCTTTGATAATGGGCTGTCCGACTATAGTTAGTAGAACAGTTTTAAAAGTATTGCCAAAGTTTCTTTAGATAATGGGCCGCCATACTTTAGTAAGCAGAACAGTTTAAAAAGTGTTGTCAATGTTTCTTTGGATAATGGGCTGCCAGATTTGTAGTAAACAGAACAGTTTTAAAAGTCTTGTCAATGTTTCTTTGGATAACAGGCTGCCAGATTTTTAGTACGCAGAACAGTTTTAAAGGTCTTGTCAATGTTTATTTGGGTAATGGGCTGCCATACTACAGTATAAAAGCAGAATAGATTTAAATATTTGTCATTGTTTCTGGATAATGGGTTGCCAGACTAAAGTAAGCAACAGACTCTTAAAAGTCTTTTGATTGTCTCTTGGGATAACGGGCTGCCAGACTTTAGTAAGCAAAACAGTTTTAAAAGACTGGTCATTTTTTTTTTTTTTTTTTTTTGGAGGGGGGGGGGGGAGATAATGGGCTACCTGAACTTAGTAAGCAGACCAGTACAAAAGTCTAATCAATGTATCTTTGGATAATGGGCTGCCATACTATAATAAACATAATATTAACAGTCTTGTCGATGTCTTTTTTGGATAATGGGCTGCCAGAATATAGTGAGCAACCGAGTATTAAAAGTCTTTTCACTGTTTTGGGGTTAATGGGCTGCATGATTACAGTAAACATATACATTTGAAACGTGTTTTTAATGCTTCTTAGAATAATGGGCTGCTAGACTAAAGTAAACTAAAGAGTTTTAAAAGTCTTTTTAATGTTTCATTTTTGTTTATAAAATAAGATCATAACTGATCCTTTTCATGAATTCAAAAACAAGTTTGTTCTTGCATTGTTAATACATTTGAAGTTTGCAGTATCACAACGTTGATGAAAACCTAAGGGGGCAAAATAATTCGTACACCATTACATTGTCAAGCGAATATCTTTGTTTATGATTCAGTTTCCTTTATTTGCACCGGTAATTTTTCATTAAAAGTAATATTTGCATAATCACGATGATATGATTCAGCCTTGCTTTCCTTACTGTTTACAAAATTACCACAATTATATGCCATGATATTGGGATATGGGGGTTTTATTTCCCTATTTGTATACTTTCTGGAAGGCTGAGCAGCATTGAAATTAGGGAAGCCGACAAAGTCACACGTGACCACCACCTAATTAATCAGAGATGAGGAAAAATCCCTAAAATGAGTAAATAAAAGAAATACAAATTCTTTATTACGCACAGCATAATAACAATTAAGAATGAGATAGTTGGATTTAATAGAATATGGAAGTAAAACAGAAAAGAAGGCGAGAGTGTAGTCAGAAGAGCTCAAAAGTGAGAGAGAGAGAGAGAGATGGGGGATAATGAGATAGAAGCCGCTATATGAAGGGGAAGAAAGGGAGAGAGATAGGGAGAGAGAGAGAGAAAGTAGGATAGAGAGAGAGAAAGAGAAAGAGGGCGAGAGAAAATGGAAAAAGGAGAGAAAGAGAGCATAAGCAAACGGAAATGGTAGTGACAAAGAAGAGAAGAATATGGAAGTAAAACAGAAAAGAAGGCGAGAGTGTAGTCGGAAGAGCCCAAAAGTGAGAGAGAGAGAGAGAGAGAAAGAGAGCATACAAACATGGATTATGTTCATGGAACACCCAAGGGCAAACTATACCGACAAATAAACATACCTGAATCATAATTATACGAAGATAACCTGAAGGTTGGGGTGGAGAAAAATGAAACGTTAACGAATTCGTACACATGATGAAAGAGTTTTTTTTTTACAAGGACATTTTGGACGAAACGCTTTTATCTTATTACCATGATAACATTGAGAACAAATAGTCGAGTTGATGATGTGGCATTATACTTTCTAGATGCTTGCACTAAAGCTTATATGTGGTACCCTGCAAACATTAGCTATAGCCTAGCGGTAATTAATTTGAATAGACCTGATATCTGAAATAATACTACTTAAGCATGTTAAATCCAGTATTGTTGTTTCACCATTTTCATATATATTGGTTCCGGTATCAAAGATAGAAAGGCATAGTATGTGCGTGACAAACACTTTCCGGCTCGGTCTGCATAGAGACCCATGATGGTGACGTCATAGAATGTAAACATTTTCAGGATGATTATATACATCGTCGGTAAAAACCAAAACAAGGACATAATCAATACTAAGTTGGAAAAGGAAGTAGAGGAACAAAATACTAAAACTGACTTCCTGTAGTTCAAGTTTGAATCAACTAGAAATCCACACGGTTGAATGTACTCTAGCGTTCGTAATTTAGAGTTGAATATCAACGATTTTCTGTTTTTTTTTAACAAGTGCTTCTGGAATGGATATTCACAAATGGGTAGCTCTCTCCATGGCGATAAGCATTGGAGTTTCTTCAGCTACAGAACCGGGTAAACTATTCTAATCGACATTATTGCTTTATTTCATAACATGCCGTATCTTCATCGTATTTTATAACAGAGGATTAGGAGAAAAGAAGTGAACTGTGTGAAAGACCTGATTGCTTTCCAACATTTTAGGATTGCACGCAAAACAGACCTTTATCGTGTTGTAAAGTGTAAAATGTTTGTATAATATATATATGCATGAATAAGAAGCAGTGCCGGAACTGTGCTAGTTTAGTATCTACAACGCTATATATTATGTTGTAGACAAGAAACAAATGTTTGATCTTCACGATGGCATTAGCTTTCGTAACTTAACCCATAAAGCCGGGGTAATAATTTCCAAGTTTGGAAGCGCTTAGTGATTTTAATAAGGGTTATATAAAAACTGAGTATTATTATTATTATATACAAAAATACACACGATAAAAAAATGAGACTCGCTTCTTTTCCTTACTTTCAGACTGGTCATGTGACTTTCAGGTCGATAAGTGTGGAATCATAGAGGAGGAAGGAACCTGGATTAGGCTTGAAAGCGGGGAAGGCAAGTACATAGGAAATAGAACATATAATGGTAAAACCATACCACTTTTAATTCTAAACTTTCACTATTCCATTTCCGAGTTTAAGAGGTCTGTCACTAATCGGGATATTTTTTTTTCTTAATTAAGAACGAAACATCTACCATCTTGGTGATGGAAATTTGAAGAAATTTACAATTATCTGAGCGAGAATATTCCTGCGGGAATGGGACAAAAGACGGGTAGGATTGCTGGATTAGTTTATACTCCTTCATCGAGGCTTTGTTTAACCGTCAATGTGATTTAGCCGAGAGGGACGTACAACATGTTTTCTTTGTCTCAAAATTACACAATAAAATGTAAGATTCCATGGTCAATTCGTTCATAAAGGAAAATTACATTTGCTCAGTCAAAATATTGAATGAATGAACAAACAATTCCTCTAAATTAGTTGTACTACCATTGTTTTTGTCTTCTTTAATCTAGGAATACTGCAAGCTGATGCATCAGGATTCGGTAATATGGCAATATTTTCAATCCCCTTCGAATTCACTTCATCAGAAGGCAATCTATCTTTTGAATACTTAATAGGAAATGTTACTGGCAACACACTCACTGTCACCGTTTGTCAAGGTGACGTTATACCTGCCTTCACTCTCGGTGGAGGCCAACCGCGGAACAGTACTTTAGTGCCGTATTCATGTGCTAATGAAGCCGATGTTCAGGTTTGTAGTGCAACATTAACCTTTCACCTATTAGTACCGAAATTATACGAGTTTAATTCATTTTCAACTTTGCTCTTCGATTCAAGTATGTAATTCATTTGTCATTGCCGCTGGCAATTGAAAATTAATGATTCTTGATAATCGTCGATGTTATTCGATTCAACAATAGTAATTTATTCGCATCTTCGCTGTCAATAGACAGTTACATTCGTCAGGTGCCAGCAATATTAAAAGGCCCTTACTGTATTTGGCAATAGCTCTAGCTTACAGCCTTTTTTCACACAACATACGCATTACATCTCTGTCCACCCAAATGTATATCAAGTTAATTACTGTTACAATATTAATATTATGATTATGATTAACCTTTATTGTTTCGCAGATACGATTTATCGCCACAGGGGACAGGGGACAACAGCGCTTATTGATTTTTGTGTACAACATTGATATATTTCAAATACCTATTGAAGGTAAGTGAACTTAGTCTACAGAAGGACACCTAAATCAACGAAATATCGAAATGAAACTAAAAACATATGGGGGGGGGGGGGGGGCTGTGGCTTGTAGCTAAGAAGAGTGAAAAGGCATGGGGGAAAGGGAGAGGACCGACTTAGAAATACAAGACAACTATGTGGGAGCACAGTGAAATATTGTTTAAGGCTCGATTAGGGTGGACAACATGAAGGACACACAATCAGACGAAATATCAAAATGAAATCTAAGAACATATTAGGGGGTGTGGCTTGTCGCTAAGAAAGGTGAAAATGCATGGTGGAATGGGGAAGGAGTCGGAGGACTACGGAATACAAGACAACTATGTGTAAGCATTGTGGAATATTGTTTAAGCTTGTTTCTCACATGAAAGGTCGTGGGTATAATATTCACTCGGTGCTTAAATCCTTGGACAATTTAATTTGTCTCTCTTGACCCTTGTTCAAGGTGAGTACTCTCTTAAAAAAAAAGAGTGAATTTTCAAAATCACGGACGTCACTCCTCTGGAGAGTGAAAATAGAGTGAAAATAGAGTGAACATTCACTCTTTTCTTTTTCTTTTCACTCTAAAATCAATCGATTTTCACTCCTAAACAAGTGATCACGGACGTCACTCCCAAGAAAGTGAAAATAGAGTGAAAATTCACTCTTTTTTTTAAGAGAGTACCTGCCAACAAGGCCGTTCATGATGTAAATATTAACAACATTGATTTACGAAAGAAAATACCGGAAATATCTTGTGACAAGTACAGAGTTGAAGGTTAAAAAAAAAATCTCCCCTGAATTTAGTAGTATCATCAACTTAAAACAAGATTGTATTCATTCTTCCCAATCAAAACACCAGCTACCACGTCACCGCCTCAAACTTTACTTACTCTCACCTCTAAAAACAACGACTCCACAGAAAGTCAATCGACCAAGACTGTAGGAGGCAAATCTTAATTATCGACAAGCACAATTATTAGAAACAATCATCTCTTCTTAAACCATTGTCGAAATTGACGCGTTTGTATACACTTGATTTGTAAAAACGCGTCGAAACGCGTCATATGAGGCACATAAACATAGGTTTGTCGACAAACCTCCTTTGTGAATTCGGGCCAATAGGCGTCATTAAACCCCTTTTAGAGTGTATTCTATTTTCCGTATATAAGATGGGCTGCTTTCATACACTTGAATGTGGGAGCCCTTTGTGTTACTTCATGCAAGTTGTATGGCCCTTTTATATGACAAATTAATGTCTGGCTATCATTGATTGCATGTTGAAAAAATATGTTATAGACTGGAAATATGCTTGGATGGGACTGAAGAAAGTGAATAAGAAAGGGAAAGCAAACCGAACACTTATTTAAAAGGTTAGGGGAAATCAGGTTAAAAAAAAACGATCGATTTAAAAGTGGCAAGAGGGGAATATTGAATGTCGAACAGAATTGGACAAGAAGCAGTGGATAAGTCATGGCTCCACAGTCTTGACCTGATGAATACAAATAACTGTAGATATATTAATTGAACAAATAATGGACCTCTTTACCTAAGTAGGCGGGTCAATGTCGAGCACAAGTTGATTCTGCTTTGAATATAAATACATCCAAAATCTTTTTTGTTTTCATTTCAATATTCCTTTTATTTTAAATTCGAGATGTAGACAAGATACTCATATTAATTGGCGCACTAACTGCTCCTCTCTTTCTCTGAACTGTTTCAGCTTCCACACCTTCCCCTATGAGACGAGGTATGCCATGGCTTATTCCTGTGATAGCTTCTGTTGTTGTCTTGCTACTCATCATCATAGCTGCTCTGGTAGTGCTGTATTGCCACCGGCAAAGGTAATACTGACAACGTCAAAACTCTTGAAAAACAAGCTATCGAGTAAAATGAATTCCTTTTTTTCTTGAGAATGTGTAGGTTCTGATAGTCTTATTCAGACTAACATTTGTTGTTTGTATAATTTCTCAGATATTAATGTAGATTTAATCAATAACAAATTTCTTTGTTGTTGTTGTTGTTGTTGTTGTTGTGTTTGTTTGTTGTTTTTTTTTTGGGGGGGGGGCTCAACTTTCATTACAAAAGTGTTACATTTAAGATAGGGTAAGGTATATAATTTGAAAAATACACATACGCAAAGGTAATCTTGTCTTAATAGGTAAGCAACTCAGGCTTACACATTGAGAGAGAGAAAACAATTGGGCAAACCAGCAGATACAATAGTAGCCTACAAAATAATAGATCTTCTGGAGTAAAGAAATTCAGTAGGACATTGAAATGCTAAAATACTGCACTCTTAAAATGAATTCATGGTTTAAGGTTTAAAGCTACACCGCATTTGAGGGCTCCTTCTCCTCTAAATAAATATGTAAACTGATGATGATGATGATGATGATGATGATGGTGATGATGAAGATGATGATGGTGATGATGATGTTTATGATGATGAATTATAATGATGATAAGAATAATGATGATAATGATGAAGATAAAGATGATGGTGAAATTGATGATAATAGTGATGATGATGCTTCAAAATCATAATCACACAAACATTCATTGGGTTCTATTTTTAATTCTTAATGCAGACAACCCGGAAAACAAAGCCCTACAGATCGAGGAACTACCAACGAACCTAATCCAGACATTGATCACTATGCAGAGTATCAAGGGAACCGACGTCCTGGGAAATATGAGTCCGTAGGTGATAGGCGAGCCAATGGCAGCACTGCACAATCGAACAACGATAAAGACAAACATCCAGAGGCCTACGAGTCAGTTAATGATGCTTCCGATGTCAAGAATGAAGACCGTGTTGGAAACCCAGTTTACGACGGCATTTATTCGACGTCTAAACGAGATGAAGATGGTCGATGTCCAACCCTGATCATCAACCCAATCTACAACGGAATGGACATCGGGAAACCAAACTGGTTGATAATCCTCTGTACGGAGATCAAAGGGACACTCCTCAAGGGGAGGGGTTAAATGTGAACCTTGGTAATGGGCGTTTGGAAGATGGTGGACCTCAACATCTAGCCAAGGGAAGCGTCCTGTACGCACTGGCTAACAAGTGAACGAGCGTGAACACGATCGCAACAGTTTCAAGAATTTCACTTTAAGTTCTGTTAATAACCTATCGTATAACCTGGATAACATAATAATATATGATTATGTCATAATCACTTTGGTAAAGTCACTTTAGCGTATCCTTGTTTTAAATGACCTTCATATTAATATTTTTGTTTTATCTTCTGCTTTGTATATACACATCCGAGTACCACTGAGTAAATATTTTACTAGGTATCTATAATATTCCCGAGATTCTTTGTAAAATGTACGTTTTGATCCAGATATATATTCGTTGAAGTTACTTATAAGATATGGGGCAACCCATAATGTTTACGCCATTTCTACAAGCATGCTCAATTCATACAAAGTAGATTTGCACTTTATGTTGATATTTAGGACATTTATCTATTTATATGATATCTATATATTTATATATTTCCTCTTTATTTGTTGGATGGAGAAAAACAACCAATTATATTTCTTGTTGTAAAACGTGTTGATTAGAGGGTATGCTGATTGGCCATAAATAAAAATATAAGCCATAAAGGTCAAGATGAATTTAAATGACATGCCAAAAATAAAAGCTTAAAACAAATGAAATTTAAACAAAACAGATAAAAGTAGGTGTCTAGAATGATTTGCCAACAACTGAGACGTTCAGTATGACCCACCAAAATATGTCTTCTGACTGTTACGCTTATATTAATTTTGTGCAAGGTAAGGTTTGGACTTGCGATTACCTTGTCAAAGAAACGGTATGGAGGATATTGGAATGGTTGATTGGGTAGTGCATATGGCCATAGGAATTAATGTATACTATGAGGTTCTGGAAACGACTTTGTTCTTATGTTGCTAAATATCACATGCAGTGCACACATAAATGGGTACATGGGACTACACACATGTAAAATGAAGCTTTGGTCCAATCCCTTTCAGCTATTTCTTGTTATATTTCGAATATGAGGGCGTTTGGAAGCGATAGTCTTCAAGGGATATTTCTGCTATGATCAGTTGATGTTCTTCCACACTTACATTAAGAAAAGTTATAGCTCATAAGTCATTATTTATCTAGAAGTCACTCTTTTCTTTCATACACTAAGTAACATAACACTATGAATGATTCATGATATCCGATAATACGTCATTATGCAGTGTATCAATATTTTCAGTTTAGAGGACTATCAACAATATGTTTCCTTATTTGCGAACCTTCACTCAAAAAGACTCCAATTGTTTCAAACGCATTGAAGCGACCACTTGTGTCTCATGGTACGTTGACAAAGCGTGACCAAACTTCAATTATTACTCAATAAACGTCAAATGAACAAAACAGATTTGCTCTTAAAAACAAGCAATGCGAATTATATAAATACACAGAACGGAATCTTTAAGGTCAATACTATACATTTTCTAAATTTTGCTTATGCGTACAACCTCATCTTCGCAACAACTAAGGCATTTTCAATAATGATAGCCTTGCCCATCACATGTTTAAATGTGTGATAATCAGTACTGTAAAATGTTCTTTCATCCGAGCATGCTTACTACAGGCAATACAATAGATTATTGTAATTGCCGTAGAGTTAATTCTTGAATGTCTTTCCGATCGTGTTATAGTCTCAATTGCTGGCTCTATCGTTCGATTGATGTGAAGTTTTAAGTTTCAAGTTTAATTTAAGTCCCACATTTGGTTCATAAAACACAAATGTGCATACATCTTCACACATTAAAAAAAAAAGTTACCAAGATATACTGGGTTTTACATTTTTCTGAAAAGAAAAAGCAACATAATACACAAACCCACTCATTGACTGCATTAATATTCCGTACCAAATTGAATGACACACTAAACACGACATATATACAGGAACGGCCGAACAACATAGCTGCTGCACTTTGTTTCCAACTTTAAACAAATAATACATATCAATTAAGATATATTCATTGGCAATGCAGATATCGATTAGTAGGTCTCAGTGTTCACTATACACGAAAGTAAGTCGGAATTAGACCTGTCTTCTTGTATATGTCTGAGACTTATAACCACACTGATACAATCTTACGTGGCTATGGACAAATAGAAAAAGACTGTCAGGATGTACACTTTGATCTATCCAGCACAAACTTAAATGAAAACTCTGCAATGATTTTGGTTGTATAAAACGAACAAACAAACAAATTATTCTTCACTCGACTGACATTTCGGGATGACGTTTTGTAAAGTACTTCAGAGATCATCAGAACTACTAGTATAATTCGGTTTAATAATAGGCCCAGAGTTTTCATTTACCAATACACTTTGATGATATAGATTTAACACCTAACGATTTAATAAATATTTATGTGTGCATTTCATGTAAAACCATAACATTGTCAACAGATTTTCTTTAACTTTTGTGATGAGTCTGTTTTATTTGCACCGTTACTCTTTTTATTATGTGCATGATCACGATGGTATGATTCAGTCTTGCTTTCCTTACGTTTAAAATGTTTTTTTTTTAAATAGATTGATTGATTTCATTTCATATAACGTTTGTTTGCACAATAAAGAACATAGTTGACAAAGTGAGATCAAAATAATGAAATTAAACAAGAACCTACTGGAAAGCATAGCTTGTTTTTGTAGGTTCCCAAGAATAAATATAATACGAACATTATTATCATAAATCATTTCAAAGTGTCTTAAAGGTAAAGACCAGTATTGGAAAAGCCCCAATTTCAAAAAATGAAATGGAAGCTCTTATTACCAATCATGTGAAAGAGTATGTTTTGACTAATACATGATGATAATTTTTTTGCCGGGAAACCGCCTACTAATTGATATATTGGTAAATTAGTTTATCTATTGGTGTGTGAGAGATAAACACACTTGTCGCGCACGTGTGTGTAGTCCCATATACATCTTTCTGTGTACAGTGCTTGTAACTTTACGAAGACTGGGCCAAATTTCTTATCATTTTGATGATTCCAGAACCTTGCAGTACACACCAATACTTATATGCTAGCTGATCAACCTTCCCTGATCGATTCCACAACGTTTCTTTCACAATGCAAAATAGCGAAATAGGAATATATTATGTCGATGCCATACTTAAAATGAAACTTACAGGCAAATAAACATACCTGTATTATATACAAACATAATACAAAGAATGGTCTCCAGTAACGCAGACCTTACAAATTCACATACAAGAACGAAGAGAGTTTTCAAAGAAGATAGAGGTAAAGCGATACAATTCTATAAATGAAACACATACAGATCTTACAAAGGCATCTTAAAAGTAAACACACCATAATCATGTTTATCGTATTACAATGAATATAGATCCCATGATCATCTAGATGATGATGTGGCACATTACTTAATACATGTTGAGAAAACAAAATTTGGTTGTTTACATATTCATCAATCGTTTCTAAAAAAACAAAGTAAAAGAATGTAAAGCTCTTACAAAGAGGAAGGGTCTTTTAGATTTCAAGATTACGTTGGGTTCGTACTGTCTAACTCTATTTCAGTCCACAGTAGATATCACCATGAGGTGGTTTCAAATCAAGATTGTAAATAGTATATTATATATGATGGCTAATTTGTTAAGATTTTGTGTAGTGGCTGACAAGAAGTGTACTTTTGTAATAGCAATAATGAAACTATTATACTTTTTTTTGCTTTTGTAACAATTCTAATAAAGTATGGTCGAAATTAGAGTTCTGGATACTTTGTAATACGGGGGGAAGGATCATACTTACAAATCAAAATAAATTGTTTGGAGTTTGCGGTAACAATAATAATGCACTCAATTGTGCTGTGATGGTTGTAAGACAAAAAAAATACTTTCAGCCAAATTACGAAATCAACTACCTTCACTTGATATAATTTTTTTCAGCTGTAAAACATTATTATGAAATGGAAAAATATATACCGAACAAATCTCATAGAGAATAAATTGAAAAAGAAATGGTTTCACTTTAGAAAATATTTAAAGAGTGTTGAAAATG